>JAVJIF010020655.1:0-69317 GCA_038442645.1 Agave tequilana
AAGTGGTGTAATAATCTAGTTAGGTTTTTCTTTCTCTTTCTTTTTTGCTCAGGGACGAGCAAAAGCTAGGTAGGGGGTGTGATTGTAGTTCATTTTTGCATCATCTTCCACCTCTTTACCATGCATAAATCAATAAAAATCTGTTTTTTATCCTTTTCTCTCTATTTTTGCAGGTCTATATTTAATGGAGAGAGGCCCACAAATCCATGCATTTATCAAGAATAAAAGGGGATTAATTCAAAGCCCAAAAGAGAGCCCAAGAGTTGAGCCCAGGATCTGGAATCACCCACGCATCTAGTCAGCATTCTAGAAGATCCACGTGGCCAACAACCTGCAACAAACTCGCAACAGAAATCGTTGGCGCAACGGCCAAGATTCTGCCGCGGAAATGCGGCTCTGGCCGCGGATCCGCGGCATTTATCTGGCCGTTGAGCCAGCGATGATCCCCAGCTGTCTGATTCTGGAGCCTTCTTCTCCTGAGGCCTATAAATAGACCATCAGGGCCAGTTCAAAAGAGGGAGGAGAGAATAGAGGAAAGAGCTTGTATTTTGGTAGGTTTTTCTCTAGGATTTATTTCTCTTAGTCTTCTTCTTCCTCCTAAAAATTCTGCAAGAGAGAGATAGTGAGAGAGTGAAAGCTTGTACTAAAGGCGTGACAACTTGGAGCAAGGATTATTCAAATCTACTTTCTCTTCTTTTGCAATTTCTAGTGCCTTCCATTACTTGCTTTATTTCATTCAAGTTTTACTTTCATAGCATGATGTCTTGTTGTTTTCTCTTTATTGTAATGGAAAGCTAACTTCTTCTAACATGACTAGCTAATAACTAATCTTGCTAACTTCTAACTCTTGGGTGAATGCTAATTCTTAATCTTGCAAATGTTGAGTCTTTTCCATCTCCGATGGGTTACTTTCATTCTTGGCAATCTCTTGTTGTAATTCTCCATATGATTCATGTGTGCTCATTTAGAGCCTTGTCTTAGAACAAGTGCCTTGATGGAACATGGAGATGGAACACCAAACATATGCTATTTATTGTACAACTTTTTTACTTCAATGCTAACTTGTTGTATGGCCTTGAATTGTCTAATGAATTTTGTATCTTCTTCCTTAGCATCCCTTGAGTGACACTCCCCGATTCCACCATGAAATTCTATCTTGAGAACCGATGAAATCAATGAGGCTACAAGACAAGTCCAAGATGATCACCCATCCATCAAAGGGGAAAGTAACTTGACAACAAGCAAGACAAACACTTGCCGATGAATCAACATGAGGCATGCTTCACCCTAACGAGATTAGTAAGTTAGCAAGTTAGTAAGGTTAGCTAGTCATGGCTTTTTTCCATTCTAAAAGTCTTTTGCAAGTTTTCTCTACTTTAGTTTTCTTCCTAAAAGCAATTCTTGTTTTCAAATTCTTTTCATTCTCTTTTCATCGTTTTACTTTCATGTACAAAACCACAAACAATTCTTTCACCTATTTTTCCATGTCTTTTTCATTCTTTTGAAACAAAGAAGAATTTCGTTTGACTTTCTTCAACATCAAACCGTAAAGCTTCCATCGTGAGCTCTCCTTGTGGATTCGACCCGTATAGCTTATGCTACTACGGTGATTTGGAAAGGAGTACATTACACATTGTGAATACACTTCGGAGTGATTAAGCACTAAGGTTGACTCTAAACCTTCTCTCTTTTGTTGAATATCTGTGCGAATTCTACTCCACTATCCCTTTTCCTATCAGGAATGCATACCGGTTCTAGAGGTAGTGGGAGTGGGTTTATCAGGGCATGACTCCCACTGAATGGTTTTCTCAGTAGTAGGGCTTCAAGAGATCCCACCCCTGATTCTCATCTTTCTTCAGAAATTCACCTGGGCACATGAATTCAAGGAGTTTTCGTTTGGTAATCAAGTCCGTCATAGATAATTGGCATTGCCGCCATTTCTCTATGCCGTGATGAGGACATAGGGCTAGAAGGTCTTTGAAACGCTCAAAATATTTCCAGAAGGGTTCATGTGATTCCTGCTTGAATTGCATGATGTTCTTTCTCATGAGGGCTATCTTGTGAATGGGATAAAATTTCTTAAGAAAGACTTTTACAAATCGTCCCATGAAGATATCGAACTGGCGGGAAGATTGTAAAGCCATTTCTTAGCTAAGTCCTTCAGCGCAAAAGGTATAAACCTTAGCCTAACAGAATCCTCAGTTAATTGGGAATTCTCATCATTACCACCTTCTTCAAACTCTCTAATGAAGAAGTACGCGTCCTCAGACTCTAACCATGAAATCGGGGAAGTGTATGATGAATTGTGGTTTCAGCTCAAAATGATTTCCATTGGGTTCAGGGAGAAGAATGCATGACGGAAGCGAAGTGCGAATCGGGTAGAATATATCTTGAAGCGAAACGTTGTTTTCCATTATTGGGATTGTGTCAAGTGGTGTGTATGTGCAAGTGTAGAAATCCTAACAATCTTGCAGAATCTGAATCCCGGTACCACTCTGCATATACAGTCACAAATAACGTTCACCGATCACACCAGCGAAAGAAAAAATGAAAATAACAAACATTAAAAGAAAAGTCAATCACAAGCAATCTAGGATACCTGGACCTAGACGACTCCTAACTGTTCGATGAACCAAAGAAGGTTGTTACTTGAATCAGACCACAGCTAATCAGCCAGGTAGGGGCAAAATACGGTGGGAGGTATCCGTGCGTAAGCAACGGCCTTAATTACGCCAAACCACGGTATCTTCGAGGCTTAACCTCTTAATCCCCAGCCTTAGACACTGATTTCACCGGAGTATGAATAAAAAAGTAACTTCAACTTCAGCCGATCTCCTACTGAGTCCGGATGTCCCTAGGGCCAACGTCTATCAGATTTTATTAAAAGCTTGGGATTGTGAGTGCTTGAAAAATGATTTTTGGGCCAAGGAAAGGGTGATGAAATCCCCCACTTATCTTATTTATGGGTTATGCCCCTTAAAATCAGTTTAGTGCAAGTGTACAGTATAAGCAAAAAGTTCACTCAAAGCGATTAAAATCAACCAAGAAGTGAGTCCTAGTCAAATGCAATGCGCACGTACCTTGCTCCAGCACTCTTCAACAGTAAAGTAAATGAATTGAAAAGACACGTGCCTAGAAAGCAAACGTCTAATCAATTTTTTAACTTTGCAACCAATATTTTACTGTTGATTATTAGCAGGAATATGGTGAAGCATAAAGAATTAAGTACTGCAGCAGCTGTATTTTTGCAGAGCAAGCAACCCTGCAGAAAACTGTTAGTAGTTCACTCCTCTTTGCGCGGATCCGCGGCTTTGGCCGTGGAATCGCGGCAAATCAGAGAGGCAACTGGTCTCTGCTTTCTAGAGCAGAGGCCCAGGGCCACTTATATGTCACTGCAATGCTAGTTTTCCTGTTTCTTCACCTGTAACCTGCAACAGAGAAGAAAATTCATTTAGTTCTTCAATTGAATCAAAACCGTTGCTCTCCCCGGCAACGGCGCCAAAATTTGATAAGAAAAGGAATAGTGGAGTAGAATTGCACAGATATTCAATAAAAGAGAGAAGGTTTAGAGTTAACCTTAGGTGCTTGATTACTCCAAAATGTATCCACAATGCTTAATGTATTCCTTCCAAATCACCGTAGTAGCATAGGCTATACGGGTCGATCCTCAAGGAGAGCTCACGATGGAAGCTTTACAGTTCGATGTTGAAGAAAGAAAATGAAAGTTCTTCTTTGTTTCAAAAGAATGAAAAGACATGGAAAAATAGGTGAAAGGATTTGCGGTGGATTTGTACATGAAAATAGAAACGACAAAAGAAAGTGAAAAGAATTTGAAAACAAGAATTGCTTTAGAAAGAATACTAAAAGAAGGAAACTTGTAAAAGACTTTTAGATGGGAAAAACCATGACTAGCTAACCTTACTAATTTGCTAACTTACTAATCTCTATTATGGTGATGCATGCCTCATGTTGGTTCATCGGCAAGTGTTTGTCTTGCTTGTGGTCAATGTACTTTCCCACTTGATAGATGGTGATCATCTTGGACTTGTCTTGTAGCCTCATTGATTTCATCGGCTCTCAAGATAGACTTTCGATGGTGGAATCGAGGAGTGTCACTCAAGGGATGCTAAGGTAGAAGATACAAAATTCATTAGTCATTCAAGGCCATATAACATGTTAGCATTGAAGTAAGAAAGTTGTACAACAAATAGCATATAATTGGTGCTCCATCTCCATGTTCCATCAAGGCACTTGTTCTAAAGACAAGGCTCTACATGAGGCACACATGAATCATATGGAATTACAACAAGAGTTTGCCAAGAATGAAAGTAACCCATCGGGGATGAAAGAGACTCAACATTTGTAAGATTAAGAATTAGCAATCACCTAAGAGTTAGAAGTTAGCAAAGTTAGTGGTTAACTAGTCATGTTAGAAGAAGTTGCTATCCATTACACTAGAAAGAAAACAACACAACATTATGCTATGAAAGTAAAGCTTGAAGGAAATAAAGCAAGAAATGAAAAGCACTAGAAATTGCAATAGAAGAGAAAGTAGATTGGATTAATCCTTGCTTTGCTTCAAGTTGTCACCTCTTGATTACAAGCTTTCACTCTCTCACTATCTCTCTCTTGCAGAATTTCTAGGAGGAGAAGAAGACTAAGAGCACTAAAAACCTAGAGAAAAACCAAAAATTACAAGCTCTTTCCTCTATTCTCCCCCTCCTTCTTTCGTACTGGCCCTGATGGTCTATTTATAGGCCTCAGAAGAATCAGCTCCCAAATCTGAACCGTCGGATCAAATCTCAGCCCCAACGGCCAGATTTCTGCCGCGAAACGCGGCCAGAGCCGCGTTTCCGCGGCAGAATCTAGGCCGTTATGGCAGCGATTTCTGTTGCTGGTTTGTTACAGGTTGTTATCCACGTTGGCACTTCTAGAAGGCTGACTGGGCGCATGGATAGCTCCAGAACCTGGGCTCAATTCTTGGGTTCTATTTTGGGCCTTGATTAATCCTTTAATCTTTGATAATTACATGGATTTGTGGGCTCTTCTCCATTAAATATGGACCTGCAAAAATAGAGAGAAAAAGAGTAAAAAAACAGATTTTTATTAATATTATGCATGGTATAGAGGTGGAAGATGATGCAAAAATGAACTACAATCACCCCCCATACCTAGCTTTTGCTCGTCCCCCGAGCAAAACAAGAAAAGAAAAAGAAAATCCTAACTAGATTATTACACCACTTTCGTAGGTGACGCGATTGCACTGAGCACGTGCAACAAGCCGTTAAACTCTAGGTTACCCTAGAGGAGGAGTGTTGTCTCCTGAGGGTTTTCAGCAGATTGCACCCACAAAATCCATAAAGAAAAATAAAAGTGTAGTGAAAATTTTGATCCATGTTTTTCAAGATTCTTACTTGAGTTATAGGTTTCAGGTTACCCTAAACTTGTCATTCCTCTTATAAGCGTCTATTTAGAGTTTTGTTTTCAATTAGGTTAAGTTTTAATAAAAAGATCAAAAACTAGATTTTGCATCAACCCTAGTATATATACATCTATAAATATGAAGGATCTTTCTTAAACTAAGTTTATTTATTTACTAATATATAACATTTTCTATATTTTTATTATTTATTTATATACAATATTTATTTATTTACATTTCCTTAGCATCCTTAGGCTTTCTAATTTACCCTTGTAACGAGCCTCTTACCGATGGCTCCCAAACCAGTCGGTCTTAGGGCACCAGATGAGAAAACATCCCTAAGGTTCGAGGACTCGAGTAAACTAGGCCACGAAGGAGTTAAGGACTTAACCACCTTTAGGCGTGATTGGCAATGCTTCTTGAGGCACGACTAACCAGCTTAATTAGTGACTAAGTAATTATTTAGTTATTTATATACATATATATATATATATATTTTTTCCTATATATAATATATATATATATATTTTATTATATATATATGTAAATAAAGTCACAAAGTCTTTGATTAATCCTTCAATATGTTTAATGTATATATTCTAAAGAAAGAATTAAAATCTAGTAATCTTTCTTATCCTTTTTTACTTAACCTAAAATCCAACAAAACTCCTCTTTTCGACTTATAATTAGAAATCATAAGTAAGAGCTTCCTTAGCCCTCGTGAAAGGTTGACAATGACTCGATAGATTTGCGATGAAATTTTTGGATCTAGGCAAGCCTGCCTTGTAGACCTTTATGCTCTTTGAGAGTCTTTGGAGGCTACATGCCTTGAATGGTTTTAATCTTGCCGGGGTCGATGTAATTCCCTTGGATGTGATGATGAATCTAAGGAATTTACCATTTGACACTCCAAGAATGACTTCGTCTGGTTCATTTTCAGCTGATGAGCCTGCATATGTCAAAGATCGTTCTCCAGTCATGAAGATGGTTGTTTTAGTTGTGACTTTTGATAATGATGTCATCAACATAGCATTCCACTGTCTTCCGTAAATAATCACAGAAAATCATGCTCATTGCATGTTGGTAAGTTGCACTGGTGTTTTTCAAGCCAAAATGCATCACCGTGTAACAAAACACCTCCCAACAGTATTCTGTATGAAGTGTGTTTTTCATCATCCGGTACATTTTGACTTGATTGTACCCTAAAAAGACATTATGAAAGACATTCTTTCGAAGTCACATGTGTTGTCAATCATAATGTTAGTGATACACAAAAAAATTCATCCTTAAGAGAAGTTGTGTTAAGATCAGGAAAGTCAATGCAAAACCTAATCTTCTATTCTTTTGAGTACATGCACAATATTAGTAAACCAATTGGGTGTTGTTCCTCTCGAATGAAACCAAATTCGATGAGTTTGTGAACTTTGATTTCAGTTGCATTCATAATGTCAGGGCAAAATCATTGACATTGCTGCTTAACTAGTTTAGGATCTGGTTTAATGTTGAGGCGATGCATGGCCACCTGAGGGTCAACACCAGGCGTATCTTCATAGCTCCATGTGAATTCATCTATATATTCTCATATATGAGATATAAGGTCTTGTTTTTCCTTCAGTGAAAGGCTTTCACTTATGAAGATAAGCTTTAGACTGGCCTGATCACCTACATCGACTTGGACCACCTAGTCTTTGGTGGAAGGCTCACGTAGCTTGAAATGATTCTCCTATTGTCGGTTTAATTGCTGAGCCCATGTGTCAATGTTGAATGGCTCCTCTTCGTCCTCCATACAACTGATCAACGTTATGTTGGAGAAGATATTTTTGAAGACCATCCCTACACTTACATCTGATCCCATTCTGATAAATCTGAGGAGTGGGATGGTCGAGATTGTCCTTGATTCGGATTGTGTTAAATTAGTGACATACCCCAACCTCTTGCAGGTCTGATCATAATAGTTGACCAACTTTTCTTTCCGCATGAAAAGGTTGTACAGGGATGTGCCATCCCTTTCCAAAATTCAAGCCTTCTCCATGATACAAGTCATATCCCATTTCTCTCATCATACATTATGGTGACTATTCATGATGAAAGAACTACCGGGGCTGTAGATCCTCGTCGAATTCTAGGACACAGTAATCCAGGGCGGATCCTGCCAAATATGATCAGTGATTGGTCCTTCCTAGAAGATGGTACGATGAAGAAAGATCCTTCATCATTTTCTATGTGCATGCATGCCATCATTAAAGTGGGCAAGGGCATGTGTAAGGAGCTAGTGTCAACAGGATCAGGTATATCATTAAAATGCAGAAAGTAATCAAAATTGACATTGATATCTTCACTAAGTACCCATTTGCCGTCATTTTTGACGGAATTATTACAATTAAGATCATTCAGATATGCTACAATTGGCACCATGTCAACGTAGCCGGATGTCCTCTTCTGACTTAGAGTCCACCTTATTGCCATTGTCGATGTCATTTAGCAACGGTTCTCCTTTCACCTTATTGGTCTCTTGTAGTAGAGAGAAATAGTAAAGTAGTTCTCCACTCCCTTGAACAATTGTGTTTCAGCGAACACTGTTCAATCTATTGCCTTGTCATCGATATATTTGAGGCATTTATGAAGATTGGATAGGATTATTCATTTCACATGGATCCAAGATTGTCCCAACAGTAGGTTATAGGACATGTCCGCATCAATCACATAACATGTCACTTTTGCCTTCAAGTCTCTGATCTGGTATCGGAGATGGATGTTTCCCAAAGGGTGGCTACTTCTAGCGTTGAAGCCATAGATGGTAGTAGTCATTGTTGCTAATTTACTCAGGAGAATGCCAAGGAAGTGGAGCAGTCTCTTAGGGATGATGCTTAAAAGTAGACCCTGAATCAACTTGAATTCTCTCAACGCAGGCAAAGCTGATATACCCTATGTATTACAGGGGTATCGTGCTAATTGTCCTTAAAAAGCATGTCTTCAGGAGCAAAAGTAATGCTTGGCACCTACTGTGATGCCAGGCACCTGCTGTGATTTCAAATAATAATGGAAACATGAAGTCCCGTGGTCTTCAGTAGGGATTGATGGTACTTGCATCAGAAAAATCCTGAATCAGCAAGTGCATCCCTAAGTACCTCTCTTATATAGAGCAATGAAATAAATGAGAGAGAGTAAGAAAGATTAAATGCAAACCAATCACAAACACAAGAAGTTGTTATCGAGGTTTGAGCCTCTTGCTCTACATCCCCCCCAGTTTTCCATTGAAAAGAAAACTTAATTATCGAAAAAGAATTACAAGTAAAGAAATGAAAATTACAAGAATTCTCTTCTTTAGTTCTGAAAAGTGTGTCGGTAGTAGTCTGGTTAGCGTACGACCACTTTTCTCTTTGACAATGTGAGCGATGAGTCTTCAAGTCTTCTACCAGGAAATCCTTCTCGCCTGGTTTTGAAAATTCGTTGAGATTTCAAAGATTAAGTTGTTAAAACTCTGAATTTATCCTTGAAGGATGAGAGAAAGTTTTCTCTAAACTCTTGGAAGTAAGAGAGCAAATCTTAACACTCTATGTGCATGTGTCTTGTGCACTTTTTACACCTTGGCCCCGGCTTTAGCCTACTAGGAGACTATTTATAGGCCTCAAAGGGGTAACTGCTCCTTTAAAATCAGCAAAGGCTGATTAAAAACAACCTTTAAAGCCTTACAGGCGAGGCTAGACATGTTTTGCGCGAGCCTATTGCAGCTTCTTGCGAAACTAGAATAGCCATTTGGATTTTTTAGACTGGCACGACCCTCTTAAGTGTATCCACTTAATGGGGGACATAATAGGGCATAACCAGCCATTAAAAGTGGCCATGAATCCCACTAATTTAGTAGGGGTTAGCCCACAAATCCAACTCAGGGTTTGAAACGGTCAAAGTGACTTGAATCTTCGCGATTTGGCAAAGCTACATTTGGCGTAGCAAGCCTTCTGTGAGGCTAAACTCCAAGCAGAGCTAGCTAGCTACGAGGCTAAGCTCCAATCTTTTGGCAAAGCCAGTACGGTGGCGGAGCTAGCTTGCTGCGAAACTAAGCTCCAAGCTTCTTGGTGAAGCTAGTGAGTTGGCAGAGCTTACCTGTTGCAAGGCTAAGCTCCAAGCTTCTGAGCGAAGCTAGATGATTGGCCGAGATAGCCTGCTGTAAGGCTAAGCTCCAAGCTTCTGAGCGAAGCAAGTGAGTTGGCGGAGCTAGCCTGCTGCGAGGCTAAGATCCAAGCTTGACAGATCTAGCCTGCTTCTTGGCTAAGCTTCAAACTTCTGACCAAAGCTAGTAAGTTGGAGGAGTTAGTCTGCTGTGAGGCTAAATCCAAGCTTTTTAGCGAAGCTACATGATTGGCAGAGCTAACATGTGTTGGTCCAAAGGCCATATGCCCTAGTTTTGATGATACCAAAAACACATGTAGATATGTTTTTAACAATTTCGTTTAGTAGAATTTTAGGTTAACTCTTTATTGCATTTTGGCTCCATCACAAGACTCACATGTTTGGAAGCCAAGAACATATTGATGCCAGAGCCTAAGCATATAGATGAGCTCAAGGATCAAGATTGCAAGACAAGACTATATCAAGATTTGTATTTTTACTTTATATATTTTAGATAGGATTTATAGTCGTTTGTTAAAACCAAGATGATATAGTTTGATATCTCTTTTGGGATTGACACACACATATCTTTCAAATTCCTAAAGTGTTTTAAAAGAGTTCAAAACTATTCTCTTTATCATTTTCAAAAATGAGTTTCAGAAAAACAAGTTTCGGAGAAGCCGATTTTCGATTTAGAAAAGTGTTTTTACAAAATATAGTTCTAACTTTATTTTGTGTTGATCCATGATCACATACTATTTCTATCAAGTCCCTAGAATTTTATTTTTTGTTTAGAAACAAAGTTTATTTTGTCAGAAAAAGATTGTTTTCAAAAAGATCTTCAAAAAATAGGTTTTTGGTCCAAGATTGATCGACCGACCGGTCGACTGTGGATAGAGAAAAATTTCTCTGTTGATCGACCATGCGGTCGACCGACACGCAAAAAAGTTTTCCAAGTGCATTGCGTGCACTTCAGTCAACTGACTGCAAGAGCTTTGCTCTTGGTTGGACCCGGTCGACCGACCCGGTCAACCGATAGAGAGCTTTGCTCTCTGGTTAGAAAAAAAGGTCGACCGCTATCCCCAACTATCAGAAATCTGGACGGTCGATCGGCCGATCGACCGACAGAAGGATTTCGTTCTGATTTTTTTTCCAACGGCTAATTTTCGGTTCGTCTTTTACTAGGTCTTTCCCAACGTCTCTTTTGAGTTTTCTACTCATGTTTTCATCTCCTATAAATAATGGAATTATAGAAAAACCCAATAAGAAGTTTGAACAAGATTTTACAAGTTTACAACAAGATATAATCAAGTTTTAGTCTTTTCCTTAAAAGATTTTCTTTTGAGCCAAAATTTCATATTCTTGATTTTTAGCTTGAGCCTTCCCCTACATCTTTACAAGCTATTTACACTGCACAATTTCAAAGAGTTTCACCTCTCATCTTAGTTATAAGATTGTGCTTGTGAGCCTTTTGTGATCAAGATAAGTGTTGGCCCAAAGGCCCATCACTCTAGTTTTGATGATGATTAACTCATGAATTATAGTACTAATGATCTTGTGTTTATTTAGTCTCATATATTTGATCAAGATCTTAGCAGGTGTTAAAGCTTCAACAAAGGATTCAAAGTCAAGTTTTAAAGTTAGCACGCGTTGATTCAAGAGCTCATGCATCAAGATCGCATCAAGTACTCAAGAGGAGTCTAGCTCGTTGGATCAAGGTTTGGACCAAGTCAAGAAGGAGAAGAAGATTTTCTTGAGAAGAATTTCAAGACGACTTGTGTCATGTTTGTAAGTGTTAAGATTTATTTTTAGATAAAATACAAAGGATATATTAGTTGTGGATTGCTCAAGTTCATATACATACACACAAAATTTATATGTGTTTTCAAAAGATAGTTTTGAGTTTAGAAAAATACCGTTTTGATTTTTGAGCTTCAAAGTATGCATCTTTATGTTTCATGAATAGAGTTCATGAAAATGAGTTTATATGGTTTATATGTATTTTGGATTTCATCCATACACATTGTTGATTTAAAAGTTTAGAAAAACTTATTTGATGTTTCTATATCATGTGTTTGAGTTTTGGATTATCAAAACTTATTTTAGAGCTTCTTGTCAAAAAAATAGATATTTCATCTTATATGTGTATTGGATCATATCTGGTCTTTTGTGCAACATTTTTCAACATTTCAATCATTTGAATTGCACCTATAACTATCCTAACTTACCCTAGTGTGCAGTATATAAAGGGTTGTTATTCTAAAGGCCAAAATAGAATCCTAATCTTCAGTTTTCTAAATCAAAATTCTGCCAAACCTGAAAACTGATTTCCACTTCAGTTCTTCACCAAATTCAAATTCCTTTGTGAAGTTCTCTGAAGTTTTTCTCCTATACTAGACCTTGTCCATGTTCATACACAATACAAGGCTTACAGGAAAGTGTTGTAATACTCAAAGTAATCATTGTACACGGGTGTCTTCTTGGTGTAGAAGCAAGTTGTACAAGGTGGTGATTGTTCTCTTGGTGGAAGAGAAGGTGTACACATTTGGCAAAGGGGATTTGTCAAGTGGTGTGCATGGTTGTGATTTTGGGTGTACAAAATCAAGGATAAAGGAAAATCTCAAGCGGGTGGCTTGGGGACTAGATGTAGGTCACGAGGACCGAACCAGGATAAATCTCTCGTGTTTGCGTTTGTCTAAACTTTTCTGAGATTTGATTTCCTTTATTGCAAGTATATTTATTTGTTTAACTTAACCCTTCTTTGTTTAGTATTTGTGTTGACTTCGTATTTTAGATCCATAAGTGCCAACAGAGAAAGTCCAACATTTGGCATCATCTCGGGACCAACATTTGGTATCAGAGCCCTGCATACCTAGTCAACAACAAGGATGGCAACGGAGTTTTCATCATCCCAATTCAAGGAAGGACATTCTACACAACGTCCACCGCTATTTGACGGATCCAACTACAACTATTGGAAGTGTAGAATGAAGATCTACTTGCAATCACTCAACTACGAACTTTGGAACATCGTAGAAGCATCGTACACCAAACCATCAACCAACTACAACGCTTGGACTGATGATCAAAAGAAGAATGCGAACCTTGACGCCAAAGCGATGAATGCCTTGTTCTGTGCATTAACCAAAGAAGAGTTCAACAGGGTGTCAACAGCCACTTCTGCACATCAAATATGGCATACTCTTCAGGTAACACACGAAGGCACAAGTAAAGTTAAAGATTCTAAAATATATGTTCTTGTCCACAGGTTTAAATTATTCAAAATGGAGGAGAATGAAACCATATCCGAAATGGTTACAAGATTCACTGACATTACCAATTCATTAGCATCCCTTGGAAAGGACTACACCCAAGTTGAAAGAGTTCGTAAGATCCTTCGTGCACTCATACCAGAATGGGAGAAGAAGACAACCGCAATTGAAGAGGCGAATGATCTTTCAACTATGACATTAGAAAACCTAATCGGTAATCTAATGGCATATGAAGTGCAGTTAGAAGAAAGAAAGAAGGACGAACGACAACACCACTCGAAGAAGAAAGAACTTGCCTTCCATGCATCCTCCGACACGGACGATTCAAATGACGATGAAGAGGAGATGGCAATGCTTTCAAAGAAATTCAGGAGATTTCTAAAGCAAGGTAAATTCAAATACTTTAATTGCAATAAACCAGGTCATATGAAGATGGATTGCCCATTGCTCAAAAATAAAGGTAAAATTAAGAGCAAAAAGTTTAAAAAGAAGAAAAACTATGAAGCCTCATGGGAGAACAGTGATTCCTCATCTTCTGACGAAGAAGAATCCACTGAACGTGTCAACCTATGTTACATGGCCATAGAAGATGATGAGGTATCATTTACTGAACTTTATGATGCATTTCATGAATTGTTTAATGATCTAAAGCATGAAAAACTGAAAAATAAAGTTTTATCAAAAGAAAATGAAAAACTTTTAAATGAAAATTCATGTTATACTTTACAAGTATCTTCTATAAATTCTCAACAAGATGAGTTTAAAAAAGTCATATCATCTTTGAAAAATGATAATGAGAAGTTTATAAAAGAAAATATTTTTCTGAAAAAGGAAACTAAGTCTTTGAATGAAAGGATTTCTATATTGGATAAAGACATGTTAGTTTTCAAAAAGAAATATGAAGATATTTTTGAAAAATGTGACTAAGTTCAATCAAGGAAAAAAATTTGAATGATTTGTTATCTTTTCAAAACTTTGAAAATCACCTAGAGGGGGGATGAATAGGTGATAATGCTAATCAATGCTCAATTTAAAAATGATGATGCAACAATCGCCCAAAATAAGACTAGAAGCCGAATTCCCCACAAGGGGCTCTGAACTCCTTCCTCGTGATTCCTCTTGAAATGAGTTGGAGGTGCACAATGCAATCTTATTGTATGGGACTATGATTGACAAGATGAATGAAAACAAGCGAATATTGCAATGAAGATAGAGAGCAAATAATAATAGCAATGAAAGTAACGCAAGAGGCAAGAGCAAGTAAATCAAACATAAACACCGAGAATTTTTCCGAGGTTCGAGCACCCAGCTCTACGTCCTCGCCTTCCCCAGAAGGATTTCTAACCACTATAACTTCACAAAGATGTTACAAATACACCGGAGTACCCAACTCCACATCTCAAGTACAAGTAATTTCTTAGTAGTCAAAAGACCACAAACTCTCTTTTGCAAAACTCTCTTCCCTTACAAAAATCCTTGTAGAACAATGAGTAGGATTGAAGCTCTTGTTTGTAAGTGGAAAAAAATGAAATCAGAGAGTTTTGTAAAACACTTCAGAAAATGGGAGAGAATTTTAGCACAAAAACCAAGAAACAAAGCTCTTTTGAATGCATTAAACTTTTGAAACTTTTGTAAACTTTTCTTGTGTTGAATCTCTCCCTAAACACCCCTATTTATAGGAGAGGGCTAGGGTTAAAAGATAAAACACACTTAAGCCTAATAAGGAAGTATTAGGTTCAGTAAATAACTCTTAAATACAATTTAAGAAGAAAAAGACAAAAATAAAACAGCTCAGAAAAATAGCCGTTACTGTTCAAACAGCTCTTTCGGTCGACCGGTCGGTCGACCGTAGTACAAATAAAAAGAGCCGTTGCCGGCTCTCGGTCGACCACCCGGGCGACCAAAATTAACAGAGAGCAAACGACTTACAGTAAGGCAGGTTTCGGTCGGCCGCCCAGTCGATCGAAAAACGTGCACACGGATACGCACCTGACTGCCAGAACTGCGGTCGACCGGTCAGTCGGCCGGATCAGGTCAAAAGGCAAAACTGAAACAGAATTTTGATGGGAATTTAAAGTCTAACAAAATAGTTTTGATTTGAAACAAGTATAATACTCTAAATTGAGTTTATAAGCACAAAGCTTTAAACTAAAATAATTTTTGCATATTTATAGGGAATATTCTAGGAAATGATATGTGCGCAAAAACGTGTGTGATAGAGCTCCAAACCTATCCACTATTCTTTAACAAAACTATAAAACTAAAAACAAATCTAATGAAGTCTTCTTGAGCAATCTTGAAGTCTTGAGCCATGCAATGCCTTGCTAGAGCCTTCTCTTCTAAGTTCCTTCCTTGATGTGCCATAAGCCTTCTTTGCTTCGTGAACCTAGAAATTCTTTCAATAGCTAAGCAATGGCCTCCAAATATGGTACAAATCTGAAACTTATTTTGAACAAACTTATTAGTACCAAATAGCTCTTATTTGGTTTGTCATCATCTAAACTCTAAACAAATGGAGAGTGTAACCTTATGGGCCAACAAACTTGTCACATAATAATTATGGTATTGGATATATTGAAAAATCTTTATATGTTAGTAATCCATATATGAAAAGAAAGTCTAATCATGTTTCAAAAAGAATTAAGACAAAGTTTATATGGATTCCTAAGAATTTAAGTATTCATGATAAAAATACCTATATTGCATCATACATTCATGATATATGTAATTCATGCAATTATGTGTATACTAACAGGTGGAAACCAAATTCAAAATGGATTTGGACTCCTAAAGATTAATATGTTCTTTTATGTTTGGTACCATCTAACGTTTATCTTGCAGGTACCATATAAAAGTTGATAAGAACATATATATATATATATATATATATATATATATATATATATATATATATTTAATGATATATTTGTTGCAGGGGGAGAACAAAGTATTTCTATATTTGTTATAATCCAATTTCTGTAGGGGGAGGAAAATATAACCTATTTTCTGCAGGGGGAGTATATGTGCACACAACGTGTCATCATCAAAAAGGGGGAGAATGTTGGAACATGTTTTGATGAAGACATTTGTGAAGCATTTCATTTGGAGCTCTAGCACAAGATTTATCAAGAGTTTTTTATGATCAAGACTGCCTAAAGAGAGTTGATATGATGTATTTTGTAATTATGAAATAGCATGTCAAAAGCCTTGATGCATACACACATATCATGTCTGTATAGTCGACTTATAACTCCTTATAGTCGACTAATTCATTTGATAGTCGACTTGATCAAACCCCCTAGTCGACTAGTCATGTGTCCAAAATAAACCCAACTCTCTGTTTGTCCATTAGTCGACTTGACAGACAATATTAGTCGACTAATAGACCTTGTAGTCGACTAACCCTATTCCCCTAGTCGACTAATCCATGACCCAGTCGACTTATAAAGGAGTTACAGTCGACTTGATTCAGTTATCCAGAAACCTGTCACTCGAACTTATCTTGACCTAGACGACTAATACCCAAACCTAATCGACTAACCTTTGAAAAATTGCCTAGTATAGTCGACTAACTCAAAAGGCAAGTCGACTATAGGCAGTTTCTGACTGTTGGACAGTTTCTGTTATCTGGTCTTTTGTGCAACATTTTTCAACGTTTCAATCATTTGAATTGCACCTATAACTACCCTAATTTACCCTAGTGTGCAGCTATATAAAGGGTTGTTATTCTAAAGGCCAAATTAGAATCCTAATCTTCAGTTTTCTAAATCAAAATTCTGCCAAACCTGAAAACTGATTTCCACTTCAGTTCTTCACCAAATTTAAATTCCTTTGTGAAGTTCTCTGAAGTTTTTCTCGTATACTAGACCTTATCCACGTTCATACACAATACCAAGGCTTATAGGAAAGTGTTGTAATACTCAAAGTAATCATTGTACACTGGTGTCTTCTTGGTGTAGAAGCAAGTTGTACAAGGTGGTGATTGTTCTCTTGATGGAAGAGAAGGTGTACACATTTGGCAAAGGGAATTTGTCAAGTGGTGTGCATGGTTGTGATTTGGGTGTACAAAATTAAGGATAAAGGAAAATCTCAAGCGGGTGGCTTGGAGACTGGATGTAGGTCACGAGGACCGAACCAGGATAAATCTCTCGTGTTTGTGTTTGTCTAAACTTTTCTGAGATTTGATTTCCTTTATTGCAAGTATATTTATTTGTTTAACTTAACCCTTCTTTGTTTAGTATTTGTGTTGACTTCGTATTTTAGATCCATAAGTGCCAACAGAGAAAGTCCAACATTTGGCATCATCTCGAGACCAACATGCTTTCTCTCTCTCACTTGTGTTTATATCTTGCTTGCTTATATTGTTTTATCTCTTTTATATGCTTGATATATTTGTGCTCAATTGTTATATGCTTGGATTGTTTACTCGCACTTGTATTCAACTAAGAGAGCCAAAGCATCACCTCAACTCTTAATCTATAGGAATCTTTCGGAGATAGTCCAGAGCCCTTCACCAGGAATTCGGCTACGCTCTTATGTTATACTTTGTGTGTTTAGCTTAATAGTTTTAATTTGCTTAAATAGTTTTTAATTCCGCATCATTATCATTAGATTAGCTAGTACACCTATTCACCCCTACCTCTAGGTGTATTTTCAATTGGTATCAGAGCTTAGTGCTCTTAATTTGGGTCAACAACCTAGAGTTAAAGATTCTCATTTTAGCTAATCATAATATTTGTACAGACATATATGGATTTCATGACACCTCTCATGTTTGATATTCTTAACTTTCAAGTTTGGAAAGTTAAGATGTCTATATACCTCAAAGCCCTAGGAATTCATGTTTATCTTGCCACTATTAAAAATTCATATTGTTTAAATGGCAAACATGTTGAGGCTAACACAAAAGTCATTCATGCTTTAAAGAGTACCCTAAATAATGATTATTTATGTAGGGTTGCTAACTTTGATTCGACTTTTGTAGTATGGAACACACTAGTCTCTCTTGGTGAACAAAAACAATACTATATGGGGAGTGATTCGGAAGCTGGAAGTAATGCTTTTAACATATGCTACATGGTCCAAGTGGATGACCTCCTTGAGGTAAATTCTGAATCCGAGCTAGAAGAAGATATTGACATGCCTTATGTTGAGCTTGCATCTTTTTATCAAAAACTTCTTAAAAAATATGAATTGTTCAAGAAATAAAAAGATTCTCTTAAAAATAAATTTGAAATTATTTCAAAAGAAAATGAATTTTTAAAAAAAGAGAATATTTTCTTATCTTCAAAATTAAATGACATTTGTGAAGGAAACAATTCATTAAAAAGTAAAATTATTTTGGTAGAAAAAGAAAAACAAATTATTTGTGAAGAAAATAACTCTTTGAAAAGAAAAATTATTTTAAAAGAAAAAGAAAACATTTCTAAAAAGAAAAAGACTGTTGATTCTCATTCTTACCATGCCAATAATGATCCTTGTCATGTTTTTCATGTTACTATTGATAAAAAACGAGATTCAAGTCCTGAAAAATAGAATTAATTGTTGAGCTCAACTTTGAGCAATTGTGCATTCAACCATTCTAGATTGGAAACCATTTTTTCAAAGAAATAAGCTTCACATGTTCATGCACATAACCCACGACATACATATACATACTATGCTCACATTCACACCATTCATATGCATGTTAGAGTGTACACATGTATACATTGTGGCTGCAAAGACCATCTTGCAAGATTCTACTTTGATAGATTAAATTCTATAAAATTTGCAAATAATAAAAATGTTTGGGTTCCTTATGATGCTAACCCCCGTGGACCTAAAAGTAAATGGGTACCAAACTTTTCACCACTTGTATTTGATGTAGATGCGGGCTCTCACATGACGTGAGAGGAATGGTGCCTTAGTGATGGATGCATGTGCTAGATGGACATACCAAATTGATGCATCACCTTCAAGGAAGTTTGGTGGGAGGACCACCATGGTTTGGAGGCTTAGAGAATAGTGCATATGGTTTGGTAACTATCTCTAAACTCCTATTTTAGTTTACATGTTTTTATATAAATATTTTTTAGCATGTTTTAGTTTTGTACTTCATGTGATGAATACTTGTTTAGATGCAGTTTTCATTAAAACTTGTATTTATACTTGTATAAGTAGTGAGCTATACTTGATTATTATATATTTGTGCTTCATTACTCATTTGTACTCATTACATGTACATGTATAACCTAGTTTTGATGATTCTTTTATTTATACTTATTTTTTCTATTTTGTACATGTTTTGCTTCATGTATATGTTATTTTTGTCTACAACTAATAAATATAAATGTATACCCTTGAGTCACTTGCCTTCATGCAAATTCTATTATAAACTCATTTGTATTTGGGATATATATGTATATTTTTAGTTTTTATAGAACATACATATACCTTGAAGTTTGTTTTTAATGAAAAATAAATTTTTATGATTTTCATGTTTTTATAAAAGAATTTCATGTTTATTTGAGCCTTATTGATTATTTCATGAATATGCTATTCACATTATTCTTATACACTCACATTATTTTTATTTACTCATATACTTATTTTATGAGCACATTTTTAAGCCTTATAGATCTTGAGTGACAATTTTTGTGTATTTAGCTTTCTTCATAGAAGATATGATTTGTTTTCATGTTTGATGGATTTTTAACTAGTTTTTCAAAAATTACTTTAAACTAGTTATTTATTCTTCATTTGGTAGTGTTTTCAATTTATAACTATTTTCAAAGCTTATTTCTGAAAACTTCTATCCTATAAGGGTGGATGGTTGAGCGACCATGCCTTGTATCCTTTATTGAATATCTTTTATCATGTGCATGAAAGGGTGGTAGTTATAAGTTATACAATGATCTTCATGAAATTTTAATTTTTTGTATACTCATATTTGTTTTCTATATATGTATGTTTCAAAATTCAATTAATATCAATTTCAATTGGTATTTTCATTTTCATACATACATACATATATATGATTTGATTGTTCTTTTATTAAAATATCTTTACATTCTTAAGCACAAATTATGTTTATGATAAGCTTGATTTTATTCTAAATGTTAATTGACATCTATACAAGCTTATATATTGATTTCAAATGGTATTTCATTTTAATATCAAATAAATACAATAATTTTCAAAATAACTTCATGTTTTACCTTCAATTGGTATAAAAATCTACTATTGGTATCTTAAATTTTTTTTTAAGTGGTACCAACTATTGTTTTTGTTAACTATAATTTGATTTCATTGGTATCAAAATTTGTTTTGTTGACTTAAGAAATTTTAAAAATTTTATTTTAAAAGAAATTTCAAAATTTTGTTTTAAGTATTATCAAAACTTTTCTTAATATTTGTTGATATGTATTGCCTATATGTAAGAGGAGCTTAATATCTTCTCTATATATAAATTCATATTGAGTGTATCTCATATTGAGGAGCTTAACCTCTCATCTTTACGTGATACACGTGTGTAGGGAGAGCTTGACATCTCCGCTTATACATTGTATATTATACTTTATGTGAGTTAGGGTCTAGTCATCACTTCTCCATGTAATGCTGTATGCAGGGGGAGCTAACTTTACGTCTCTCCTCTTAAAGAATGTATATCGCATATACATCTTTATAATTTGTTTGTCTTTGCCCCTTTGTTGATGAATTGATAAAAAGAGGGAGAATAATTTAGTGAGTTTACATATGCATGTTTATAATCTTATTTATGCATATACTTTGTGTTTTATTTATGCACTTTATTGAATATCCTTATTGTTTATTGCTATGCATGAGTTAAGGGGAGCTTCTATGAAGCTTAACTTTAATCCATTCATATATAACTCCATGAGTTTTGTCATCACCAGAAAGGGAGAGATTGTTGGTCCAAGGGCCTATCACTCTAGTTTTGATGATGATTAACTCATGTAGTTATAGTACTAATGATCTTGTATTTATTTAGTCTCAGATATTTGATCAAGATCTTAGTAGGTGTTTAGTTTCAACAAAGGATTCTAAGTCAAGTTTTGAAGTTAGCACGTGTTGATTCAAGAGCTCCTTGTGAAGATCGCATCAAGTACTCAAGAGAAGTCTGACTCGTTGGATCAAGGTTTGGACCAAGTCAAGAAGGAGAAGAAGATTTTCTAGAGAAGATTTTCAAGAAGACTTGTGTTATGTTTATAAGTGCTAAGATTTATTTTTAGATAAAATGTAAAGGATAGATTAGTTGTGGATTGCTCAAGTTCATACACACACTCAAAATTTATGTGTTTTCATAAGATAGTTTTAAGTTTAGAAAAATACCGTATTGATTTTTGAGCTTCAAAGTATACATCTTTATGTTTCATGAATAGAGTTCATCAAAATGAGTTTATATGGTTTATATGTGTTTTGAATTTCATCCATACACATTGTTGATTTAAAAGTTTAGAAAAACTAATTTGATGTTTCTATATCATGTATTTGAGTTTTGAATTTATCAAAACTTATTTTAGAGCTTATTGTCAAAAACATAGATATTTCATCTTATATGTGTATTGGATCATATTCATACACACTAATCTTCAAAAGTATTTAAGATATCTTGTTTTTGTATTTGGAGGAGTTTTGAAAAAATCATTTTTCAATTTGGAGATTGATTTTTAAAAAATACGAATTTTTGTTTAAGGCAAAATTTTGATCAAACATGTTTGAACATCAAAATATTTCAATGAACCTATTTTTATAGATTTTATGTGATTTTATGGGATTTTATTGAAGTTAAAAAGACCGAGTTTTTAATCCCAAAAATGTTTGACCTGGTGTTCTGCCGGTCAACCAGCCGATCGACCGAGCCAGAATTCGGTTTACCTGGCGGTCGACCGATGTGCACAAAACGTGCATGGCCATTAGGCTAGTGGGCCGGTTGACGGGTGGTTGACCGGCCAAAGAGCTCTGCTCTCTAGATCTGGCCCCGGTCGGCCGGTAGGTCAAAGCCTAGTCACGGTCGACCGGGCGGTCGACCGACAGGTTGCAACGGTCAGAAATTTGACCGTTGATCGGTCGACTGATAGCAGAATCTGCTGCTGAGTTGGCCTCCAACGACTAGTTTTTCTTGCATATTTATATGGGGCTGTTTTGGGCTATTTGAGACAAGATTTAGAGTGGGTTTTCAAGCTAGTTTTTCCTATTTATTTCAGAGGTTTTCTCCACTGTTTTAGAGCGAATACTTTTCATATCAAAAGGAGAGTTTTCAAGAGTGTTTTTAAAAGTGATTTATTGAGTTTTTCACCACATCTCTATCCTAGTTTTTCTCACACATACTTGAGCTTTCCATTGCTAAATTCATCCTATAGGAGTTTTGTTGTGAGAGTTATTTTTGTGATCAAGAGAAGTGATCACAAGTTTACATCTTTGTATTGTGAAGTGTTGTAGAGGTGGTGGCCTCGGTGTGAAGTGTTTGTGGTGATCAAGTGAAGTGATCACAAGTGTTCCGACATGTGGTTGGAGTTGTAAGAGGTGCGACCTCGGTAAGCTAATGTGATTGCGTGTGTTTGTTCTTGTGCGAACAAGTGAGGGACTTGCGAGTCTGGAGTTCTAGTGTGAACTCGTTGTAGGTGTTGCAGCAGCGAGTGATCCAGTGGGATCATTTTAGTGGAAATCCTTCATAGTGTTGAAGGCGGGGACGTAGAGCTAGGGTGCTCGAACCTCGAAACAAATCTCCCGTATTTGCGATTGCTCTCTCTCTCACTTGTGTTTATATCTTGCATTCTTATATTGTTTATCTCTTTTATTTTGATCAATTGTTATATGCTTGGGATTGTTTGCTCGCACTTGTATTCAACCAAGAGAGCCCTAGCGGCACCTCAACTCTTAATTTAGAGGAATCTTGAGGAGGTAGTCTAGAGCCCTTCACCGGGAATTCAGCTACACTCTTGTGTTATACTTTGTGTGTTTAGCTTAATAGTTTTAATTTGCTTAAATAGTTTTTAGTTCTACATCATTAGCATTAGATTAGATAGTATACCTATTCACCCCCTCTAGATGTATTTTCAATAAGATCACCGATTTTCTTCTATTGTGAAGTTGTAGAGGTTACGGCCTCAAGTGAGCTAGTGAACTCCGTTGTTGGTATTGCGGCACGAAGAGAGAGGATTTATGAGTCTATTGAGTTCTAGTGAGAACTTGTAACGGTTGACGATCTAGCGAGATTGATCATAATGAAAATCCTTCATAGTGTTGAAGGCGGGGACGTAGAGCAGTGGCTCGAACCTCGGAACATATCATCGTGTTTACGTTTGCTTACTCTTTCTCTCTTTACTCTACTCTCTCTTTACTTACTTGCTGACTAGTCTCTAAAATTGCATATTTCATACTACATCTTCACATTTATTTAATATTAAATCCTGTTAATAATAACTCTCTTGCATGTTTCTAGGGCCATGGCATGAAATGAAGAAGAAGACCCAAAATAACCATTTAATTGGTAATTAAATGCCTACAATGATAGGCACTGACTTTGGAGGGTGGTCTTATCAAATCAGGGGCCAAAATCTAGAAATCAGGACGTACAACTGACAGGGGGACCAGTGGGGGCGCTCAGCAGACGGCGTCGCGAACGCCGCCCTAGGTTTGCCATGGAAATGCAGTACATGCCACGTTTCCATGGTAAAGTCATGGAGCCGCACGCCGTGATTTGACGCGCGGCTCCGTACAGCTTCGCTGGTTCTCAGTTTTGCCTATAAATACTCTGGGATTTTCAGAGCACCGAGGAGAGTTTTGAGGGTTTTTTTAGTTTTAGTGTAGTTTTAGAGTAGTTTCTTCCTCTTAGGGTAGTTTAGATTAGTTGTTCTTCTTCTTCCGCTTTGTATCTTTCATTTCTTGTAGATCTTGCAATTGGAAAGAGAGTGAAACATGAGAGGAAAGCAAGAGTGCTTGTAATGGAAGGTGACATTTTATGAAGGTAATTTATGAAAGGTTCTCTCTTTATCTCTCCTTGTTTTCTTCTTTCTAACTTCTTTTACATGCTTAGCTAATTTTCTCTCATGGCAACTAACTACTAAATGCTAACTTGCTAACTTCTTACTTGATAATTCACATGAATCTATAGCCTCTACTTGGTCTTACTCTTGCAAGAGCCATTGATGGCTCATGATGATGGATTCTAACACTCTAACATCCCAACTCTCTAACTAACTAACATTACTTTATTCCATACTTGATCTTATTTAGTTTTGATAGTTTAAGTGTAACTTGCACTTGCTTTGTTGAGTTTGGATGTAAAAGTTATCTTATGGGTCACGCTTTGAAACGCTCTTGAATCAAGAACTAGTGATGGCCAAGAAAATATGTGAGACAACTATCACTAAGAGGTTAGCATAGTTAGTGGAGCCATTAATAGTTAGTGGTCATGAGTTTTCTTTCCTTTTTACTTTATTTTAGATATATCTTAAAAATCACAAATACCATATCTTCTATGTTCCCACTTCTTCGTGTTTCACCGTATCCTTCTCTTTTCATTCTACATAGAAGAATCGTTAACACACACGTGAATAAACGGATAAAGCTTCTATTGCTTTCTGTCCCTATGGATTGACCTATTTAGCCTCTATGCTATAACGGAAGTATCGAGGAAGCCAAAGCACACACTTTTAACTCTTGATTTTAAAACATACACTTTTCGTGCGAGATTTTTCCCTGATCACTTGCACATTTATATTGTTTACTTATTTGCAAGTATTTCTTGTGTTGTGATTGGTATTTGCTAGATTGTTAGCAAGTAAATTTTAGTTCCGCATTATTTGCTATTTAATATAGCCATCACCTAATTACCCCCCACTAGGTGATTTACAACATTCTGCGAGGCTAAACTCTAAGCTTCTGAGCGAAGTTGGTGAGTTGGCGGAGCTAGCCTACTGCGAGGCTAAACTCCAAGTTTCTGAGTGGCGGAGCTAGTCTGCTATGAGGCTAAACTCCAAGTTTCTAAGCGAAGCTATCCAGTTTGGCTTAAGTGAGCCAATTTGGCCGAGTGCGAATTGTCTTTCCAACTATCTACGACCTATCTTTTGAAAGTGTCGACAAGTTAGACGTCGCACGGACTAGTTGAAGAGCTATCTGGGATTTCATCTTTTGAAAGTGTCAACACCTGCCTTCACCGGAATGAAGGATTCCACTATAATCACTTTGATTACAATTGAGCTTGATCCCGCAAGATTTGAAGCCACAACTCCAACTTACTACCTCTTTCCAAGAGGAACTCTTATAGAACAATAAAATACAATACTCAATGATCTTCACAAGATCACAAGCACTCTCAAATACACTTTTCTTATAAATTACTATAGAGGATTGATCGCTCATGAAGAAGTGTGAGAAAAGTGGAGAGAATAAGTAATAGCGCTGAAAACTTTAAGATTGAAAGCTCTTTACAAAAACTTGATTTTCTTTTTCAAAGCTTGTGTGAAACTTGTATATCTTATTAAAAACACTCATTAATATATATATATATATATATATATATATATATATATATATATATATATATATATATATATATATATATATATATATATAAGAAGTATAGATATGAAAACCCAGTAAGTCTAGTTATGAAAAACATGTTAAAAACATGAAAAACTCCATTTAAATGAGTTTGGACAGTTTTGTAAATAAAAAGAGCCATTAGGAAAAACAAATTAGGTAAGTCGACTGTCTCTTTGTCGACAGTAGGCTTGAGCCTGTCGACAATCAATTTACAATGGTCATATTTTTTAACAAATAACACAATAACTGTCAACACTTTTAGGCTAACTGTCAACAGACTGAGAACGTATCAACTCTCGGGTTGCTCCCCTATCGGTAGCTATATATGACTGTCGACAACTAAGGCTATCTCAGCCTTGTGCACTGAGTTTCAATAGTCGACAGGTCCTAGACTATCGGCAGTTTTGATACTGGACAAAAATATTTTTATTTTATAAAAATATATAAAAATACTTTATAAAAACATATAAAATAATATAATATATTTTTAGAAAACTAAACATATATCATAAACAATATAAAGATCATAAAACTGATTTTGTAAAACTTTTTGTGTGTATGTGTGTATCTTTTCTTGAACATCCATTCACTATACTAAACTTTAACAAACTAAAAATTCTTTCACTAGTACAAGAGTAGATTTGATCTTCAAGAACTTAGAGTAGACATCCTCATATGTATCTTTTTTAAGCTTGAGTCCACTTACATGAATCGCTTTTCTAAAGTTGAATACTCTCACTCTTGAAATCTGTGTACTAATAACACTTTGAAGATGATTAGCATCACAAACTACATGAGTTTTAGAATCATCAAAATAAAGAGCGATTGTACCTTTAGGCCAACAATCTCTCTCTTTTTGATGATGAGAAAACTCATTAGCTTATATAAACAAAAATATGAATAATATGAATCATAGAGCTTCCAGAGAAGCTCCCTCTGAGGTTATGCATCATAAAAAACAATTCTTACTACTAACTCTTAAAACTTAACATATATTTCTCCTCCTTTTTGTCATACATCAAAAAAAGTAAAAATATTATAAAACTGATATCGATTGAAAATATAAAAATATGAGATTCGATTTAAACTTAAAATGATACCAATTAAAAAAATTGAATAATAAAAAGTATGAATTATAGAAATTAATTATCCATTATACAAATATTTAAATTCTCCACAAATAAAAATAAAATGATTAAAGTCAAGAGGTTTTGTAAAAATATCAGCTAATTGAAAATCAGTAGAAATTTAATTAATCTCAATATCACTTTTCTCATAATGATCTCTAAGAAAGTGATACTGAATTTCTATTTGCATGATCTTACTTTGTTGATTTGCATTATTTGTTATATAAATGGTACTAGTATTATTAAAAATATCTTAACATGATCATAATGCAAATCTTAGTCAAGAAGAATATGTTTCATCCAAAAGACTTGTGCATAATAAGCCCCCGCAGCAACATACTCTGCCTTGGCAGTTGAGAGGGTTATAAAATTTTGCTTCTTGGAAGCCCATAAAACAAATAATTTCTTAAAAATTAGCAAGTTATACTAGTACTCTTTCGATCCGCTCTATAACCGACATAGTCGGCGTTCGAATAACTCGTCATGTTGAATTTTTCGGTCTTTTAATACCACAAGCTCATACCAATAGTGCCTTTAAGATATCTAATAATATGTTTAACCGCTATTAGATGAGATTTTTTTGGATAAGATTGGAATCTAGCACAAAGACATATACTAAACTTGAAGAATATCTCCAATCCTTCGAAAGTGGTTGAGTATGTTTCACTTCTTCTTGAACTTCAACCATTTCATGTTCCGGTGAGTCTTTCATAGAAATTTTCTCAATGTCTTCACCTAAGAAATCAATTCCACACTCTAAAATATTCTCACAAAAGAGTTAGATTCCTAAAAGTTTACATGTATGAATTGTTGGCCCAAGGTTACAATCACCCGTCTTTAGTGTGTTTTGATGATTACAAAATGTATTAGTTATTTGTACTAATATTATTTATTGTTTAAGTGTGTTTCAGGTTTTCTATCTTGCATAGGTGTTTTCTTCCCTAAAGGAAGGTGACTTGGACTCAAGATAACTTAAATTGGGCTCAAGATGCAAAATTGAAGATCAAGTGGAGAAAGTCCCTCTTGAAGCCTGAAGTCCTTAGAACATTGTAAGAATAGAATGTTAAAGTTTGAGTGTAGGATAATTGGCTCTAGGATTTGCACACACACTTATTCTTTATCTTCTCTATGTTTTAAAAATGTTCGGTTTTAAGTTTTATGCATTAGTTTATGTATACATGTTTCCAACTTGTTTTATATTGAAAATCTTTGTTTAAAACATGTGTAGACTAATCCTTGCATAATACTTAGTCATATATATTTTTTAAAAAGGTTTTTACAAAAAATCCCAACTTCAAATTCAGCCTGTTTTTCTGTTTCAGGCGAGACCGGTCGACCGAACAGTCGACCGGCGCCTGTGTCAGGACATGCACGGTTTGTGCATGTCTGTCGGTCGACTGGCCGGTCGACCGACTGTAACCAGTTTTGCTCTCGGTTTGTTTGAGTCGACCGACCGGTCGACCGGTAGAAGGAAACTGTGTTTCCTCAAAGAGGACGGTCGACCGGACAGTCGACCGGAGCCCAACGGCTCTTTGCCAGCAAGGCGACGGTCGACCGGACCGGTCGACCGCCAAGCCTGCTGCTGGCCAACGGCTCTTTCCTCTTTGGGATAGTTCTGAAATCTGTTTTTTCTGTCTTCTTTAACAGAGTTTTAGAGAGTTGTTGGGGGCCTTTTGCAGGTCAAATTAGGTGTAAAGAAAAGAGTTTTAACCTATTCTCTCCTTATAAATAGAGGGCAATAGGTCTTTGTTTTTTTACTAAGAAAAATCCTCAAGTTTTCATTGTTTTCAAAGAGAAAAGGAAAAATTGTTTTAAAGCTTTCAATTCCAATCTTTTGAGCTAGTTTTTCAGTTGTGTTTGATTGCTAATATCACTCTACAACTGAAGTTTTCTCACCACACTTCATAGAGCCAAAAATCCATTACTCATACTATAGTGAAGTTGTAAAAAGAGTGAGAATTGTAAAAGTGTTTGAGAAAGAGTTTAGTGATCTTGTTGTGATCACTCTTGTTCTTGTGATTCTCTTCTTGTGGAGCAACCTCTAAGGTTGAGATTCTTTTGTAAGGTGTGGAGCTCGGTGCTCGGTCTTCGGTAGACCAAATTGTAAGGCGTCCTCGGTGGATAGTGGAAACCCTTCACGGAGGTAAAGGCGGGGACTAGAGCGGTGGCTCGAACCTCGAAATAAATCATTCGTGTTTGCGATTGCCTTGCGTCATCTTGCTTTATTTTTCTCTTGCTTTATATTGTCTACAACTATTTGCTTGAGAACTAACCCTTTACTTGTGCAATCTTCTCTTGTTTACTTTACTTGTAATATTTATTGTGTGTATTTCATCATAGCATTTCATTCTTATCTTGTTCGATCAAATCTCATACAACACGGTTGCATTGCGCACCTCTAACCCATCTTTAAGGGGAATTGGGAGGACGGAGTTCAGAACCCTTCACCGGGTATTCGGCTCCTAGTCGTGTTTTGAGAGATCGTTGCATCACTCATATTTACTTAAGTTTAAAAAGATCATTAGATTAGCAATTACACCTATTCACCCCCCCTCTAGGTGTATTTCAATTGGTATCAGAGCTTGGACTCTAGGATTTGGCTTAACAACCTTAGAGAGATCCTCACATTGCTAATCATTTCATTCATACTCATTTAGTAAACATGGCCGATGGTATCAAGACACCCCCTAAGTTTGATGGACTTAACTTTCCCATATGGGAAGGTTAAGATGACCGTGTTCTTGCAATCTCTAGGTAGCCGAGTTGCAAAGGCCGTGACCAAATCTTTCACCACACCCACCGGTGATGAATCTACTTGGTCCGAAATTGAGACCAAGGAGTTTGATGCAATGCTAGGGCTCATTATGCACTCCTACAAGCCCTCAATGATGATGACATAGCTAGAGTCATCCATTGCAAATCCGCATACGAGATTTGGACCCATTTGTTAGTCACACATGAGGGGACATCACAAGTGAAGAGGGCCAAGATATACCTTCTTCGGTCCCAATATGAAAATTTTAGCATGCAAGAGAATGAAACCATAGATGATATGGTTACAAAATTTACCAAGATTACTAATGAACTTTCTTCTCTAGGTGAGGACATCAACAATGATCAAAGAGTAAGAAAGATCATCCGGGCTCTTCCTCCTTCATGGGAAGTCAAGGCTACAACCTTGAAGGAACTCAACGACAAGGATGAGATAGAGCTAATTGGTCTCATTGGGAATCTAAAAACCCATGAGATGGAAAGGAAAGCAAGAGAGGAGATGGCTCCCTCCAAGAAGAAGACCATAGCTTTCAAAAGTCAAGCTACTCACTCCGACGAAGATGATGAAGAAGAAGATGACGAAGAGCTCTCACTTCTTGTCAAGAATGTCTGGAGGATGCACAACAAGGCGAAATTCCAAGGTAGAAGGAGATGGCAAGGAGGCAAAGAAGAAAGAAAGATCATATGCTTCAATTGCCAAAAGCCGGGACACATTGTTGCGGAATGTCCGGACAAAGTGAAGCCATCCTCATCCAAGAAGCCTTTCAAGAAGAAAGCAATGAAGGCGACATGGGATTCCGAGAGCGAATCCGAGGAGGAGATCGACACCGCTAACATGTGCTTCATGGCTAATGAAAGCACAAGCAAGGTAACCCCTTCCCCTTCATTTGATGAAGATCTTTCCATGGATGAGTTAGGAGAAGCCTTTGTAGAATTGTCTCACAATTATGACTTCTTAAAGAAAAAGTATTTAAAATGAAAAAGGAAAATGAATCTCTTAGTCTTCAAGTTGTAAATCTTTCTAAAGAAAATAATGACTTGCATTCTACTTTGGTTTCCACTAAAAATGAATTTGATAAATATAAGACTTCTTGTAAAGGCAAGTCCCCATTTGTTGATGCTAATGAGATTACCATGCTTAAGGAAAGAATAGATTCTTTAGGTATTGTTTTGAAAAAGTGTAGTGAGTTTGATAAGAAAAGGATTGAGGCTATGTTCCCTAAGAAACAAGCCTCTAAGAAAAATGTTCATAATGCTCATGCTCATGTACATACCATACAACCTTTACATCGTGGCAAACCCCCAAAGCATGCTCACACTTCACACACACATGCTCACACTCCACACACACATCATGCATTCATGTATGGTAGAGTGTTCTCATGTTCACATTGTGGGCGGAAAGGACACTTAGCCAATTTTTGCTATGATAGACTAAGTGCATCTCATCATAATGTTTGGGTTCGAACACTAACTTCCAAGAACCCATGAAAGTTTGGGTACCAAAATCAACGATTTTATTAAATGATGTAGGTACCTTCCAAAGCCCAACGACGTAGAGGATTGTGGTATCTTGATAGTGGTTGCTCAAGGCACATGACTTGGGATATCAATAACTTTGCAACCCTATCAAGATACCATGACGGTGGTACCGTCACCTTCGGAGATGACGCCAAGGGTAAAATCATCGGTATCGGTAATATAAAACTTGGCACATCCCCTTTAATTGAGAATGTAGTTTTAGTTGACGGCCTCAAGCATAATCTCTTGAGTGTTAGTCAATTATGTGATAAAGGTTTTGATGTAGTTTTTGATAATGTTGTTTGTAAAGTAATTGACAGAATTTCTAATGCTTGTGTGTTTTCCGGTTTTCGTGAAAGTAATGTTTATATGATAGATATGTTAAATATGTCTTGTAATATAACATGTTTAAAAGCCCTCGATGACGACTCTTGGTTGTGGCATAAAAGATTAGGCCACATTTCTTTTGACCATATATCTAGACTTAACACAAAGGAAATGGTGAAAGGTATTCCTTGTTTGAATTTTGAAAAGGACCGAGTTTGTGACGCATGTCAATTTGGGAAACAAACTAAGTCTTCTTTCAAGTCAATTAAGGATATCATGACATCACGTCCTTTGGAGTTAATCCATATGGATCTATTTGGCCCTACACAAACCAAAAGTCTAAGTGGGAATAGATTTGCATTTGTTTTAGTTGATGATTTTTCACGTTTTACTTGGGTTTTCTTTCTTGAGCATAAAAATCAAGCATTTTCGTATTTCCAAACTTTTAAGAAAAGAGTTGAAAAAGAAAAGGATGTTTCGATTTTAAGAATAAGAAGTGATAGAGGAGGTGAATTCATTAACCAACCCTTTACCACTTTTTGTGAAGAACATGGAATAAAGCATGAACTATCTTGTCCTAGAACTCCACAACAAAATGGAGTAGTTGAACGGAAAAAATCGAACTTTGCAAGAGATGGCTAGGACAATACTTAGTGAATATGGTCTACCACATTATTTGTGGGCCGAGGCCGTTAATACATCATGCTATATATCAAATCGTGTTTTCTTGTGTAAAAATATTACAAAAACCTCTTTTGAAATGTACTTTTCTAGAAAACCAAATGTTTCATATTTCAAGGTTTTGGATGCAAATGTTTTGTTTTAAATACAAAAGATAATTTAGAAAAATTTGATCCTAAATCTTATGAGGCTATATTTGTGGGTTATTCTAGTACTAGTAAGGCTTATACAGTCTTCAATAGGTCATCATTGACTATTGAGGAATCTATACATGTTAAGTTTGAGGAATCTAACTTGTTTGTTAAGAATGTTGTAGAAATAGATGCTTTGCATGAAGGCTTGGAGAAAGTGACCTTGGAGGATACACCTACTATGGGAGACAAGCCAAAGGATGATGAAGGAAGTGAAGCTAAAATACAAGAGGCTCAAGGAAATGAAGATCAAACAAATGGAGAAGAGCCCACTCAACAACTTCCAAAGGATTGGAGATACAATCCACATCATCCCAAGGACCTCATCATAGGTGAAGTATCAAAAGGGTAACAACTCGCTCTAAACTTCATGACTATTGTGGACATTATGCATTTATTTCTCATGTTGAACCTAAGAACGTCCTCGAAGCCGAGGCTGATTCATATTGGTTGCTAGCTATGCAAGAGGAACTCAATCAATTTGAGCGCAACCAAGTTTGGCACCTTGTTCCTAGGCCCCACGATAGACCAAAAATTGGTACTAAGTGGATCTTTAAGAACAAGTTGGATGAATCGGGTAATGTTGTTAGGAATAAAGCTAGGTTAGTTGCCCAAGGTTACACTCAAATCGAAGGAATCGATTTTGAAGAAACCTTTGCACCCGTAGCACGGCTTGAAGCCATACGGATGACACTAGCATTTGCCTCATATAAAGATTTTAAATTGTTTCAAATGGATGTTAAAAGTGCTTTTCTAAATGGTTTTATTGAAGAGGAGGTGTATGTTGAACAACCCCCCGGGTTTGTTGATCCTACACATCCGGATTTTGTATTCAAATTAGATAAAGCTCTTTATGGTTTAAAACAAGCCCCTAGGGCTTGGTATGAAAGACTTTCTTCATTTTTGATTTCAAATGGTTTTAAGAAAGGTAAAATTGATACAACCTTGTTTACAAAACATGTAGAAAAGGATATACTCATTGTACAAATTTATGTAGATGATATTATTTTTGGTTCTACTAATGAATCTCTTTGCCAAGCTTTTGAGTCATGCATGAAGGATGAATTCGAAATGTCTATGATGGGGGAGCTCAACTATTTCCTTGGACTCCAAATCAAGCAAAAGAAGGATGGAATCTTCATAAATCAAGCCAAGTACAAAAAGGAACTAATCAAAAGGTTCGGGCTTGAAGAATCTAAAGTAAGCAAAACTCCCATGGCAACAACTACAAAGCTTGACAAGGATGAACAAGGTAAATGTGTAGACATTAAATTATATCGTAGCATGATAGGTAGCTTGCTTTATTTAACGGCTAGTAGGCCGGATATTATGTTTTCCGTGTGTCTTTGTGCACGTTTTCAATCTTATCCTAAAGAGTCTCACATAATTGCGGTTAAACGCATAATTAGATACCTTAAGGGCACTATTGAAATGGGTTTGTGGTATCCGAAAACCGGCCAATTTTCAATGACGAGTTTTTCGGATGCCGACTATGCGGGTTGTAGGGTAGATAGGAAGAGCACAAGTGGAACATGCCAATTCTTAGGTAATTGTCTTGTATCTTGGTCTTCCAAAAAGCAAAATTCGGTAGCCCTTTCAACCGCCGAGGCGGAGTATGTTGCGGCCGGAGCTTGTTGTGCACAAGTTCTTTGGATGAAACATACTCTCCTTGACTATGATTTACACTTTGATCATGTTAAAATATTTTGTGATAATACTAGTACTATTCACATGACAAAGAATGCAAATCAACATAGTAAAACCAAACACATTGACATTAGGTATCACTTTCTTAGAGATCACTTTGAGAAAGGAGATATTGATATAGATTATGTTTCTACCGATTTTCAACTTGCCGATATTTTCACTAAACCTTTAGATTATGCTAGATTTTCATTTATTTGTGGTGAGTTGAATGTATGTATGATTGATTCTTAAAATATTTTTAGTTTGCTCGTTTTTTTTGTTATGTTTTAACCCTTTTTGATGTATGACAAAAGGGGGAGAAAAATATATATAAGTTTAATTAAGGTGTTTATTACTTGAAAATATATAAGTTTAATTAAGGTGTTTATTACTTGAAGTTTTTAGGGAGAAAAAGGATATTTGAAAAAGATAAGTTTGCTTATTATAAATTTGTTTAATGTTGTTCATTATTTGAGTTATATGACAAATTTTATGGTGTTGATATTTTCATAATGCTTCATGATAAATACATAGCATTGTTTGAGGGGGAGCTTTCCAAGCTTTTCTTCCTTTATTTGTTTCAATAACTTATATGTTTTGTCATCATCAAAAAGGGGGAGATTGTTGGCCCAAGGTTACAATCACCCGTCTTTAGTGTGTTTTGATGATTACAAAACGTATTAGTTATTTGTACTAATATTATTTGTTGTTTAAGTGTGTTTCAGGTTTTCTATCTTGCATAGGTGTTTTCTTCCCTAAAGGAAGGTGACTTGGACTCAAGATAACTAAATTGGGCTCAAGATGCAAAATTGAAGATCAAGTGGAGAAAGCCCCTCTTGAAGCCTTGAAGTCCTTAGAACATTGTAAGAATAGAATGTTAAGTTTGAGTGTAGGATAATTGGCTCTAGGATTTGCACACACACTTATTCTTTATCTTCTCTATGTTTTAAAAATGTTCGGTTTTAAGTTTTATGCATTAGTTTATGTATACATGTTTCCAACTTGTTTTATATTGAAAATCTTTGTTTAAAACATGTGTAGACTAATCCTTGCATAATACTTAGTCATATATATTTTTTAAAAAGGTTTTTACAAAAAATCCCAACTTCAAATTCAGCCTGTTTTTCTGTTTCAGGCGAGACCGGTCGACCGGACAGTCGACCGGCGCCTGTGTCAGGACATGCACGGTTTGTGCATGTCTGTCGGTCGACTGGCCGGTCGACCGACTGTAACCAGTTTTGCTCTCGGTTTGTTTGAGTCGACCGACCGGTCGACCGGTAGAAGGAAACTGTGTTTCCTCAAAGAGGACGGTCGACCGGACAGTCGACCGGAGCCCAACGGCTCTTTGCCAGCAAGGCGACGGTCGACCGGACCGGTCGACCGCCAAGTTGCTGCTGGCCAACGGCTCTTTCCTCATTGGGATAGTTCTGAAATCTGTTTTTTCTGTCTTCTTTAACAGAGTTTTAGAGAGTTGTGGGGGCCTTTTGCAGGTCAAATTAGGTGTAAAGAAAAGAGTTTTAACCTATTCTCTCCTTATAAATAGAGGGCAATAGGTCTTATTTTTTTACTAAGAAAAATCCTCAAGTTTTCATTGTTTTCAAAGAGAAAAGGAAAAATTGTTTTAAAGCTTTCAATTTCAATCTTTTGAGCTAGTTTTTCAGTTGTGTTTGATTGCTAATATCACTCTACAACTGAAGTTTTCTCACCACACTTCATAGAGCCAAAAATCCATTACTCATACTATAGTGAAGTTGTTAAAAGAGTGAGAATTGTAAAAGTGTTTGAGAAAGAGTTTAGTGATCTTGTTGTGATCACTCTTGTTCTTGTGATTCTCTTCTTGTGGAGCAACCTCTAAGGTTGAGGTTCTTTTGTAAGGTGTGGAGCTCGGTGCTCGGTCTTCGGTAGACCAAATTGTAAGGCGTCCTCGGTGGATAGTGGAAACCCTTCACGGAGGTGAAGGCGGGGACTAGAGCGGTGGCTCGAACCTCGAAACAAATCATTCGTGTTTGCGATTGCCTTGCGTCATCTTGCTTTATTTTTCTCTTGCTTTATATTGTCTACAACTATTTGCTTGAGAACTAACCCTTTACTTGTGCAATCTTCTCTTGTTTACTTTACTTGTAATATTTATTGTGTGTATTTCATCATAGCATTTCATTCTTATCTTGTTCGATCAAATCTCATACAACACGGTTGCATTACGCACCTCTAACCCATCTTTAAGGGGAATTGGGAGGACGGAGTTCAGAACCCTTCACCGGGTATTCGGCTCCTAGTCGTGTTTTGAGAGATCGTTGCATCACTCATATTTACTTAAGTTTAAAAAGATCATTAGATTAGCAATTACACCTATTCACCCCCCTCTAGGTGTATTTCATGAATTTTTCAATAGTCAAAGAAGATCTATTGAGTACTTTATAAATTTATTAGTGCTAGAGTCACCAATAAAAATAGTTTCAAAAGATTTGACATCAAATTATCCTAGATTGTCCTTAGTATTTAAAACAAAACACTTGCAACTAACACTTTAAAATATGAAACACTTGACTCAAATGAGAAATCTCAAGAGGAGTTTTGTTCATATTTTTACGAAAATGTATTCTATTTATAACATAACATGATGTGTTTACAGCCTCGGAGCATAGATATTGAGAGATTCTGTATTCACTTATCCTAGTCCTAACCATCTTTTGAAGAGTTCTATTCTTTCTTTCAATGACTCTATTTTATTGTGGAGTTCTAAGAAATGAAAACTCATGTTTGATTCCATTTTCTTCACAGTAAGTAATAAAAGAATAGTTGATAAACTCACCCCCTATATCACTTCAAATGCGTAAAATTGAAAAAATCTTTATTCAACTATTTTACGAAAAACATTGACGAACGAGAAAATTCATCTTTGCGTTGTAAAAAGAAAACCCAAGTATATCTAGAAAAATCATCAACAAGAACGGATATAAAACAATTTCCATTCAAACTTTTAGTTTTGATCAGACTAAACAAATCTATATGTATTAATTTTAAAGGTCAAAAAGTCATAATATCCCTAATAGATTTAAAAGAAGACTTGGTTTGTTTCTCAAGTTGGCATGTATCACAAATACGGTCTTTTTTAAGTCTTAACTTAGAAATTCTTTCATCGCAAGGAAAGATCCCACTATAATAACTTTAATTACAACTGAGCTTGATCCCGCAAGATCCGGAGCCTTAACTCCAACTTACTACCCTCCTTTCAAAATGAGCTCTTGTATAACAATGAATTACAATATTTGATGATCTTCAAAAGATCATAAACACTCTCAAATATACTTTTCCTATAGCTTATTATAGAGGATTGATTGCTCAGGAAAAGAGAGAAAAGTGGAGAGAATAAGATTGAATAGCACTGAAAACTTCAAAATTGAAAGCTTTTTAAAAAAACTTGATTTTCTCTTTCAAAGCTTGTGTACAACTTGTGTATCTTCTATTAAAAACACTCCTTATAGATAAGAAGTATAGAAATGAAAATCTCGCAAGCCTAGCTATGAAAAACATGTTAAAAAACCCAGTTCAAATGAACCTGGACAGTTTTGTAAATAAAAAGAACTGTTGGGAAAACAAATCAAGCAAGTTGACTGTCTCTCTATCGACAGCAGGCTTGAGCCATCAATAGCCAATTTACAATAGTCATATTTTTCAAAAAGTAACACAAGAACTGTCACCAACTCTCGGGTTGCTCTCCTGTCGACAGCTATATATGACTGCCAACAGCTAAGGCTATCTCAACTTTGTGCACTGAGTATCAGTAGTCGATAGGTCTTAGACCTCTATCGACAGTTCTGATACAGGACAAAAATATTTATTTTATAAAAATATATAAAAATACTTTGTAAAAACATATAATATAATATATTTTTAGAAAACTAAACATATATTATAAACAATATAAAAATCATAAAACTAATTTTTGTAAAACTTTTGTCTTTTGTATGTATATGTGTATATCTTTTCTTGAGCATCAATTCACTATACGAAACTTTCACAAACTCAAAAAAAAAATCTTATAGTAGACAAATATAAGAGTAGATTTGATCTTCAAGGACTTAGAGTAGACATCATCATATGTGTCTTTTTTAAGCTTGAGTCCAGTTACATGAATCTCTTTTTTGAAGCTGAAAGTTTTTACTCTTGAAATCTGTGCACTAAAAACACTTTGAAGATAATTAGTATCACAAACTTCAAGAGTTTTAGAATCATCAAAATAAAGAGCGACGTACCCTTGGGCCAACATAAAGGTGGCTCTCACGGATGTTGATACAAAGGCTCATCACTCTAGTTTTGATAATGATTAACTCATATAGTTATAGTACTAATGATCTTGTGTTTAATAAGTTTCAGATATTTGATCAAGATCTTAGTCGGTGTTTAGTTTCAACAAAAGATTCGAAGTCAAGTTTTGGAGCTAGCACGTATTGATTCAAGAGCTCGCGCTTCAATGATTGCATCAAGTACTCAAGTGGAATCTAGCTCATGGATCAAGGTTTGGACCAAGTCAAAAAGGAGGAGAAGATTTTCAAAAAAAGATTTTCAAGAAGACTTGTGTCATGTTTGTAAGTGTTAAGATTTATTTTTAGATAAAATATAAAGAATAGATTAGTTGTGAATTGCTCAAGTTCATACACACACACAAAAAAAATTTATATGTGTTTTCATAAAATAATTTTTAGGTTTAGAAAATACTGTTTTGATTTTGAGCTTCAAAGTATACATCTTTATGTTTCATGATTAGAGTTCATCAAAACAAGTTTAAATGGCTTATATGTGTTTTGAATTTCATCCATACACATTGTTTGTTTAAATATTCAGAAAAACTTAAGTTGATGTTTCTATATCATGTGTTTGAGTTTTGTATTTATCAAAACTTATTTTAGATCTTATTGTCAAATAAATAGATATTTCATCTTATATATGTATTGGATCATATCCATACACACTAAGCTTCAAAAGTGTTTAAAATATCCTATTTTTATATTTGAAGAAGTTTTAAAAAAATCGTTTTGAAAAATACAGATTTTTATTTAAGGCGAAATTTCTATATCACAAAAATGGTTCAAAATATTTGTAATATGTGTTGATTTTTTATCACACATATTTGTACTTTAAAGTATATTAATGAACTTTTTTTTTAGTTTTTATGTGATTTTATAGGATTTTATTGAAGTTAAAAAGACCAAGTTTTTAATCCTAAAATTTGCTGATCTAGTCTTCTGCCAGTCGACCGACCGAGACAGAAGTCAGTCGACCGGGCGGTCGACCGATGTGCACAAAAACGTGCACGGCGCTTTGGCTTGAGGGCCGGTCGACCGGGCGGTCATCTGTCCAGAGAGCTTTGCTCTCTGGATTTGGCCCCGGTCGACCAGCAGGTCATGCCCAGGGCGCGGTCGACCGAGCGGTCGACCAGCAGGCCCCAATAGTCAAAAATATGACCATTGGCCGGTCGACCGACAGGTTATTTTGACCTACAATTTGACCTCAACGGTTAGTTTTATGTTGTTTATATAAGGGGGCTGTTTTGGGTTATTTTTTATAAGATTTCAAGAGAGTTTTAAAGCCAGTTTTTCTTACCTCTCTTAAGGTTTTCTCCACTTTTTTTAGGGCTAATATTTTCATAGCAAAAGGAGAGTTTTTTAAGAGTGTTTTCAAAAGAGAGTTGTTGAGTTTTTCACCACAACTCTATCTTATTTTTCTCACACCAACTTGAGCTTTCTATTGCAAAATCTATCCTATAGGATCTTTGTTGTGAGAGTTATTTTTGTGATCAAGAAAAGTGATTACAATATTTCATTCTTGTATTGTGAGGAGTTGTGTAGGTTGTGGCCTCCGTGAAAAAGTGCTTTAAGGTGATCAAGTGAAGTGATCACCAAGTGTTCTGATGTGTGGTTAGAAGAGTTGTAAGAGGTGCGGCCTCGGTAAGTTAGTGTGCTTGCGTGTATTGTTTTTACGGGAACAAGTGAGGGACTTGCGGGTCCAAGAATTCTAATGTGAACTCATTGTAGGTATTGCGACACCGAGTGATCTTGCGGGATCGATTCTAGTGAAAATCCTTCATAGTGTTGAAGGCAGAGACGTAAAGTAAGGGTGCTCGAACCTCAAAATAATTTCCTGTGTTTGCGATTGCTCATCTCTCTCTCACTTGTGTTTATATATTTTGCATGCTTATATCGTTTATCTCTTTATATGCTTGATATATCTTGTGCTCAATTGATATATGCTGGGGATTGTTTGCTTACACTTGTACTCAACCAAGAGAGTCATAGTGGCACCTCAACTCTTAATTTAGAGGAATCTTGAGGAGATAGTTCAGAGCCCTTCACCGGGAATTCAGCTACACTCTTGTGTTATACTTTATGTATTTAGCTTATTAGTTTTAGTTTGCATAAATAGTTTTTAATTCTGCATCACCATCATTAGATTAGCTTGTACCCTATTCTCCCCCCTCTAGGTATATTTTCAATGGATTCAAGAGGTGGCGTCCACCACATCTTTGTGTGATGTGGAACTTTACTCCGTGTAGCATTTAGTTCCATGTGGCACGTAGTTCTATACATTTCTGATTGTGCTAGCTCTGTAAGGATATGTGAGGGGTTTCTCAATGTATATATGTTATTAAAGTGTGTTGTTATTTGAAATTGATTAGTGGAGACATTATGTGTGTTTTAGGTGGATTCATTCATAACCAGAACTACAGCCCAAACTCTTGACGCTGAATCAGGACGTATCGCTAGATCCTCATGTTAAAAATAGTATAAATAGGACGGGATGTCAGCCATCCCGGGGAACCCCGCGATAGAACACTTCATTTCGTTGCACAATTTGTATCCTAAGTCTACCTAAAATACAGATGTTGTCTACTATATTAATTTTTTCACTTCGGTATAAATTGTCCGGTGTCAATATCACTTAGATTACTAGATCTGATCAATAACAATATTTATGACATGTATACAAGGTAATAGGATTTTCTCAATAATTTCGGTAACACAAATCTGTCTTTATTATGTATAATTAGTTTTCCAAGAAAAATCACTACAATATTCAAAATTAATAATTTGATTTTTTCTGGAATTTTTCACTAATTATGATTAATTTTAAGTATTTTTCTAAAGAATAAATAATTAATAAGTCAAAAAATTAAATTCCCAAAAATTAATAATTATTTAATAAAAATATATTCATACTAATTTTATGTAGGTACAAAATGGAAAATTTCAGGCAAAAGTACTTAATCACTTGCACAACATAAAATCTTGAAAATTTGCAAGTTTTCTGGATGCTAGAAATTCAATAAATGATTTAAATAACTAACATTAAACAAACAAATAAAAGTAATTTCACTAACCGCAAAGTATAATTTATTTAAAGAGGATTAAAATCGCTCACGTGAGTTTGCCATGGATCTGGATATTGAATTAGTTGGTTATTTCGAATCTACATTTAATTTAGATAATTATTATAAAGAATATTTTAATTTAGGTTGTTCTAAGTAATTTGGCTTACAAAATAATTTTCTAGGGTTTTAAATACTTTTGTTATATTTATAAAATATTTATTTAATTTCTAGCTTAATTTCCTAATTTTGGATTTAAAAATTATTTAAAATTCCTTAACGCGTCTGGATTCTACAGTAACGGGTCTCGGTGCAGTATGGGTCTTGGTGCTACAGTACGGATCTGGACTCTTAACGAGTCTATACTCTACAGTAAATATTTACAGCAATGTGTCTGAATCTGTAATGGGTGAGTACTTCTTAACTGGATTGTATATGCGATCTAAACATACCTGACTGTTTACGGGCCTGCAAGAGGGTCGGGTCTGGGCTCTACATAGACCTGATTATTGTTGTCAGGTATGCTGCTCTGGCGGAGAGCTGGCCTCGACCAGGAGCACTGCTGCCGAGCAATTCTCTCGGCCATGACCATGTCATGGCCGAGAGTGGTTATTGTCGGGCTTTTAGGTGATTTTAATTTAAGAAAAATTTCTAAAATTCTTTAAAAAGTCAGGTTAATAATATAATTGGTTAGTGAATTTATTAGACTAATTCATTAGGTCTTTGGGGTGGAATTTTGTGGGGAAATTTGTGAAAGCAGTTAGTGTGCTCTAGGTGTTTGATGAAATCTCTAAGTGAAATGAAAATTATAAAAAAATATGAAATCACTCACCGAAATCACTTTCCCTTAGTCAAAACTCCGGGTCCCACATCCAACACAGTGATGATCTAGCCTCAGGTGAATTTGGGAAGAGAGAGTAAGGAGAGTGAAAATAGGATTTGTTTTAAGTGTCTTCTTTGGAGATTATCACATAATATAAAGTAGACTAACGCCCCAATTAAATCTTGACTATAATTGGGACGTGAAAAAAGGTAATGAGTCAAGTTTGAGCTGTTGGTTTGAGGTTTTAATCAGTCAGATAAATTGCTTATTATATTGAAAAATTGTTAGAAGCTAAAGGATTTGTAATTAAGGTTAAAATTAACTGGTGGCCTTTTATGCCTAATGCTTTGGACAATGGGGCTGGGGACGTGAGTTCGGTCCTTAGCAGTGACCGTTTTTTTTTTCCTCCCTTTTTCCCTCTTTGTGTAAGGCTTTAATGAGTTACTGGCCTGGGCTTTGGGCCTTGGCTAAAGAGAAATGAGAAGAAACAGGGAAGAGGGATGCGGGCTTCGGTTCGGCTTCATTAATAATAAGATGATTTAATTAATTATTATTATTATTATTACTACTACTACTACTACTACTACATTTATTATTATTTATAAATTGATTTTATTATCATTAATTATTATTATTATTGTTATTATACATATATAATTTATAGTCATCATTAATTATTATTATTATTTGGTATTTGTATTGAGAGATTATTATTCAATATTAAATTATGGTATTATTAATAATGTGTTGGCCCAAAGGCTCATCACTCTAATTTTGATGATGATAAACTCATGTAGTTATAGTACTAATGATCTTGTGTTTATTTAGTCTCAGATTTTTGATCAAGATGTTAGTTGGTGTTTAGCTTCAACAAATGATTTAAAGTCAAATTTTGAAGCTAGCACGTGTCGATTCAAGAGCTCGCGCATCAAGATTGCATCAAGTACTCAAGAGGTGTCTAACTCATTGGATAAAGGTTTGGACCAAGTCAAGAAGAAGAAGACCTTCAAGAGAAGACTTGTGTCTAGATTTGTTAACAGTAAGATTTTATTTTTAGATAAAATGTAAAAGATAGATTAGTTAGTGGATTGCTCAAGTTCATTTACACTCACACACAAGATTTATATGTGTTTTCATAAAAGAGTTTTTATTTTGAAAAATACCGTTAGATTTTTAAGATTAAAAATATACATGTGTTTATCGAAACTTATTTTTAGATCTTAATGTCAAAAATATAGATATTTCATCATATATGTGTAGTGGATCATATCTATACACACTAAGCTTAAAAAGTGTTTAGAGTATCTTATTTTTTTATTTGGAGAAGTTTTGAAAAAATCAATTTTGAAAAATGCAGATTTTTGTTTAAGGCAAAACTTCCATATTACAAAATTAGTTCAAAATGTTTGTAACATGTTTTGATTTTTACTCAAACATGTTTGTATATCAAAGTATATCAATGAACTTATTTTTGTAAAATTTATGAGAATGTATGGGATTTTATTGAAAGAAAAAGATCGAGTTTTTAAATCTCTAAAAATCTGTTTCTGGCCTTCTGCTGGTCGACCGCACGGTCGACCGTGCCAGAGGTCGATCGACCGGGCGGTCGACCGACGTGCACAAACGTGCACGGTTTTGTTTGGCTGGAGGGCCGGTCGACCGGACCCGGTTGACCGCCAGAGAGTTCTGCTCTCTGGAAATGGCCCCGGTCGATCGGCAGAGAGCTTTTGCTCTCTGAATCCAGGCCACGGTCGACCAGCCGGTCGATCGCTGGCACAACGGTTAGAAATCTGACTGTTGGCCGGTCGACCGACAACAGACTAGGCTGCTGAGTTGGCCTCTAACGGCCGCATTTTTGAAGCCTATAAAAGGGGCTTCTCTTGGACTGTTTTAAATATGATTTTAAGTGGGGTTTTAAGCTAGTTTTTCATACACTTTTAAGTGTTTATCTCCACTTATTTTAGAGCTAAATACTTCCATATCAAAAGGAGAGTTTTTCAAGAGTGTTTTGTAAAAGCGATTTCTAGAGTTTTTCTCCACAAATCAATCCAAGTTTTTCTCACATACACTTAAGCTATCCATTGCTACATCCATCCTATAGGTATCTTTGTTGTGAGAGTGTTTGAGGTGATCAAAGTGTTTTGATTACCAAAGTGTTCTACTTTATATTTGAGGAGGCGGACTTGCGGGTTCACGTTGTTTCAATTTCTAGTGAGAGCTCGGTGTAGAGGTGCGGCCTCGGCAAGCTAGTGTGCTTGCAGTGTGTAGTTCTTGCGGGAACAAGAGAGGGGCTAGTGAGTCCAAGGAGTTCTAATGTGAATTCATTGTAGGTGTTACGGCATCAAGTGATCCGGTAGGATCGGTTTTTAGTGAAAATCCTTCATAGTGTTGAAGGCGAGGACATAGAGCAAGGGTGCTCGAACCTCGAAACAAATCTCCTGTATTTGCGATTGCTCTCTCTATCTCTCACTTGTGTTTATATCTTACATGATTTTATTGCTTTCATCTCTATATGCTTGATATATATTTGTGCTCTATTGTTAAATGTTTGGGGATTGTTTGCTTACACTTGTATTCAAGCAAGAGAGCCATAGCAGCACCTCAACTTTTATCTAGAGGAATCTTGAGGAGATAGTTCAGAACTCTTCACTGAAAATTCGGTTACACTCTTGTGTTATACTTAGTGTGCCTAGTTTAATAGCTTTTAGTTTGTATAAATAATTTTAATTCCGCATTAATTCATTATTAGATTAGCTATCACCTATTTACCCCCCTCTAGGTGATTTCAATTGGTATCAGAGCTTGATGCTCTTGATTTGGGTCTTACAACCTAGAGTTAAAGATCTTCATTTATAGCTAATCATAATACATATACACACACATGGATTTCATGTCGCCTCCCACTTTTGATATTCTTAACATCCAAACTTAGAAGGTTAAGATGTCATTGTACCTCAAAGCCTTAGGGATTCATATTTATTTTGTCACTATTAAAGATTCATATTGTTTAAATGGAAAAATCTAGAGGCTAAGCAAAAGCCATCCATACTTTAAAGTCAACCCTAAATGATGAATATTTATCTAGGGTTTCTAACTTTAATTCGGCTTTTATAGTATGGAACACTATAGTCTCCATTGGCGAACAAGAGCAATACTATGCGGGGAGCAACTCGATGATAGAAGTGATACTTCCAATTTGTGCTACATGGTCCATGGAAATAACCCCTGAGGTAAATTTTGAATCCAAGCTTGATGAGGATGTTGACATGTCTTATAATGAGCTTGAATCTTTTTGTCAACAACTTCTTGAAAAATATGAGTTGCTTAAAAGGATAATAAGAAATTAAAAAATAAATTTGATTCCATGTTAAAAGAAAAGACTCTTTTCAAAATAAATTGGAATGCATTTCAAAAGAAAATGATATATTGAAAAAGGATAATATTTTCTTAACTTCTAAATTGAATGATCTTTGTGAAGGAAATACTTCTTTGAAAAATAAAATTATTTTGGTGAAAAAAGAAAAGGAAATTGCTTTGAATGAAAACAACTCTTTAAAAAGAAAAATTGTTTCAAAGGAAAAGGAAAATGTTTCTAAAAAGAATAAGATTGTTTTATTCTCATTCTCACCATGCTTTTCATGCAAACATTGATAAAAATGAGATTAAATTTTTAAAAATAGAATAGATTGTTTGAGTTCAACTTTGAGCAATTGTGCATTCAATCATAATAGATTAGAAAACTTGTTTCAAAAGTAATAAGCTCCACATGTTCATGCACATCACCCACGACACACATGCACACTTTGCACACCATGATCACACTCATTCACATGTGCATCCTAGAGTGTATAAATGTACACATTGCGGCCGCAAAGCCCATTTAGTAAAATTTTGTTATGATAAGGTAAATTCTATTAATTTTGCTAATAAAAATGTTTGGGTTCCGAACAAAGCTAACCCCCGTGGACCCAAAAGAAAATGGGTACTAAAGTCCCCACCTCTTGTGTTTGATGTAGGTGTGGGCTCTCATATGACGTGAAAGGTTTGGTGCCTTAGTGGTGGATGCATGGGTTAGATGGACATACAACTGATGCACCGCTATCAAGGAAGTTTGGTGGGAGGACCACCAAGGTTTGGAGATATAGAGATGTGCCCTAATGGTTTTGGTAACTATCTCTAAACTCCTATTTTATTTACATGCATTTACATTAATGATTTTTTAGCATGTTCATGTTTTGTGTTTATGTTTCATGAGGTGAATGCTTATTTAGATGTAGCTTTCATTAAAACTTGTGTCTATATTTGTACAAGTAGTGAGCAACATTTGATTCTTATATGTTTGTACTTCATTGCTCATTTGTACTCATTGCATGTACATGTATACCCTAATTTTGATGATTCGTGCATTTTGACTTGTTTCCCTATTTTTATTCATGCTTTGCTTCATATATATGTAATTCTTATTCAAAACTAATAGATATATAGGTATACTCTTGAGTCTCTTGCCTTCATACAAATTCTATTATAAATTCTTTTGTGTTTAGGATATGTATGTATATTTTTAGTTTTGATAGAATATACATATGCCTTGAAGCTTGTTTTTAATGAAAATAAATTTTTATGATTTTCATGTTTTTGATAAAAAGAAATTCATGTTTGTCTTGAGCCTCATTGATTATTTTCATGAAATTGCTATTTACATGATTCTTTTACACTCGCACTTCATTTATTTACTCATGACATTGTCTTCATGAGAAGTTTTGAGCTTTATAAATTTCGAGTGTCAACACTTATGTATTTGGTATGCTTCATGAGATATATATGATTTGGTTTTATATTTGAAGGATCTTTAACTAGTTTTTCAAAAATTACTTTAAATCAGCTATTTATTCTTTAATGAGCAGAGTTTTGAAATTTTGTAAACTATTTTCAAACTCTTATTTTTGAAAACCCCTACCAACCCTTTTAAGGACGGATGGATGGGCGACCATGCCTTACATGCTTTATTGAAATCTTTTATCCTGTACATGAATGGGTGGTTAGGTATGAGTTATACACATGAACTTCATGAAATTCTATTTTTGCATACTCATATATGTTTTCCTATATATGTTTGCTTCAAATTTAAAATAATATTAATTTCTATTGGTATTTTCATTTTCATACATATATATGATTTGATTGTGCTTAATTTACAATATCCTTACATATTTAAAGCACAAATTATGTTTATGCTAAGCTTGCCTTATATCTTAATTTCAATTGCTATCTCAATTGGTATTTTAATGAACTTATGCATTATTTTCAATTGGTATTTTAATTGGTATCAAAATATACTTCATATTTTATCATTTATTTGATATCAAAAATTACAATATACTTCAATTGGTATCAATATGTTTCAATTTCAATTGGGTTTCGATTTTAATTGGTATCAAAATATTTTTACTTTTTATTTGGTATCGAATTTACCATATATTTCAATTGGTATCAAAATATAAAATATTTTAATTTCTTTGGTATCACAATTTACAAATGTCTCAAAATTTTCAATTTCATTTGATATCAAATATCTTGTGATATCTTAAAATTTTGTTTACTTACAAGTGGTATATCAAAATTTGATTTAAGAAAATTCAAAATTTGTCTTTAAAGTGATGATTAAAAATGTTTGATTTGTGTTGCCTATATGCAAGGGGAGCTTAGCATCTCTTCTATATATAGATTCATGTTGAGCGTATCTTATACTGAGGAGCTTGACATCTCTTCTTTATGTGATACACATGTGTAGGGAGAGCTTAACATCTCCACTTATGCATTGCATATTATGCTTTATGTGAGTTAGGGTTTTGTCATCCCTTCTTCATGTAATGCATGTATGCAGGGGAGCTAACTTAAGGTCTTCCTCTTCATGAATGTATATTGCATATACATTCTTCTTGTTGATTTATTTTTCACCCCTTTGTTGATGATTGATAAAAAGGGAGAGAATGATTTTGAGTTTATATATGCATTTTATTTTATGTTTATACAAAAAGAAGGAGAATGATTATGTTTATACAAAAAGGGGGAGAAGGTTTTTGGGAATTTTTTTTAATTTATACATGTTTCTCTCACCTTGTTTATGCATATATGTTTGTTTAGTTTGATGCACTTCATTGCAATATCTACTTGTTTATTGCTATGCATGAGTTAAGGGGGAGCTTCTATGAAGCTTGACTTTAATCCATGCATATATAACTTCATGAGTTTTGTCATCATAAAAAAGGGGGAGATTGTTGGCCCAAAGGTCCATCGCTCTAGTTTTGATGATGATTAACTCATGTAGTTATAGTACTAATGATCTTGTGTTTATTTAGTCTCAGATTTTTTATCAAGATCTTAGTTGGTGTTTAGCTTCAATAAAGGATTTAAAGTCAAGTTTTAGAGCTAGCACGTGTAGATTCAAGAGCTCGCGCATCAAGATTGTATCAAGTGCTTAAGAGGAGTCTAGCTCATTGGATCAAGATTTGGACCAAGTCAAGAAGAAGAAGAAGACATTCAAGAGAAGACTTGTGTCTAGGTTTGTTTGTAGTAAGATTTTATTTTTAAATAAAATGTAAAAGATAGATTAGTGCTCAAGTTCATTTACACTAACACACAAGATTTATATGTGTTTTTATAAAAGAGTTTTCATTTTGAAAATACCGGTTTGATTTTTTAAGATTAAAAATATATATGTGCTTTATCAAAATTATTTTTAAAGCTTAATGTCAAAAACATAGATATTTCATCATATATGTGTAGATGATCATATCCATACACTCTAAACTTAAAAAGTTTAGAATATCTTATTTTTTGTATTTGGAGAAGTTTTAGAAAAATCAGTTTTGTAAAATACAGATTTTTGTTTAAGGCAAAACTTTCATATTACAAAAATAGTTCAAAATGTTTGTAACATGTTTTGATTTTTACTCAAACATGTTTGTATATCAAAGTATATCAATGAACTTATTTTTATAGAATTTGTGAGAATTTATGGGATTTTATTGAAGGAAAAAGACTGAGTTTTTAAATCCCTAAAAACCTGTTTCTGGCCTTCTGCCAGTCGACCGTGCCAGAGGTCGGTCGACCGACGTGCATAAACGTGCATGGCTTTGTTTGGCTGGAGGGCCGGTCGACCGACCCGGTCGACCGCTAGAGTGTTCTGCTCTCTGAAAATGGCCCCGGTCGACCGGGTGATCGACCAGCAGAGAGCTTCTGCTCTATGTATCCAGGCCACGGTCGACCGGCCGGTCGACCGCTGGCACAACGGTCAAAAATCTGACCGTTAGCCGGTCGACCGGGGGTCGACCGACAGCAAACCAGGCTTCTTAGTTGGCCTCCATCGGCCACATTTTTGAAGCCTATAAAAGGGGTTTCTCTTGGACTGTTTTAAACATGATTTTAAGTAGGGTTTTAAGCTAGTTTTTCATACACTTCTAAGTGTTTATCTCCACTTGTTTTAGAGCCAAATACTTCCATATCAAAAGGAAAGTTTTTCAAGAGTGTTTTGTAAAAGAGATTTCTAGAGTTTTTCACCACCAATCAATACAAGTTTTTCTCATATACACTTGAGCTATCCATTGCTACATCCATCCTATAGGGATCTTTGTTGTGAGAATGTTTGAGGTGATTAAAGTGTTTCGATCACTAAAGTGTTCTACTTTGTATTTGAGGGGGCGGACTTGCGGGTTCATATTGTTTCGAGTTCTAGTGAGAGCTCGGTGTAGAGGTGCGACCTCGGCAAGCTAGTGTGCTTGCGGTGTGTAGTTCTTGCGGGAATAAGAGAGGGACTAGTAAGTCCAAGGAGTTCTAGTGTGAACTCGTTGTAGGTGTTGTGACACTGAGTGATCCGGTGGGATCGATTTTTAGTGAAAATCTTTCATAGTGTTGAAGGCGGGGACGTAGAGCAAGGGTGCTCGAACCCCGAAACAAATCTCCCGTGTTTGCGATTGCTCTCTCTATCTCTACTCGTGTTTATATCTTGCATGCTTATATTGCTTTCATCTCTATATGATTGATATATATTTATGCTCTATTGTTATATGCTTGGGGATTGTTTGCTCACACTTGTATTCAACTAAGAGAGCTATAGCAGCACCTCAACTCTTATCTAGAGGAATCTTGAGGAGATAGTCCAGAGCCCTTCACCGGGAATTCGGCTACACTCTTGTGTTATACTTGGTGTGTCTAGTTTAATAGTTTTTAGTTTGCATAAATAGTTTTAATTTCGTATTAATTCATCATTAGATTAGCTAGTCACCTATTCACCCCCTCTAGGTGATTTCATAATGATATTACATCTCAAACACTATGTTCTGCAAAATTAAGAGTCTCTATTTTGACTTTAGAATTTAAAAAAGGAACATTTTACTATAGCTACCTACTTTACTTAATAATTAGAAAAAAAACTTAATTTGATTCGCTGCAGCGTGATCCACGTTAGCAAAAACTGATTTCTCCCAACCACCACTAATTTATATATTTTTATTTCCTATTTTATCCTTCCTCATTGCACCTGACAGTGCTCACCTCTCAACCTTGACCCCGACGCAGAGAAATTCACATGTTGACCTGCGCAATCAGGTCGTCGTGGGGATTAAAATAGGGGCAGGGAACCCGTCCCGGTTTCAGGGCGGAGGCCTAGGAAATTTTTTTTTGGGATCGAGCGTTTTGCAAATCTCGTTTTGTTCGTGTTTGCGATGACTAAGAAATAAGGCTTTTTATGCAGTTGCAATCATAATCGTAATCCTCACAAAACCTCAAAAATATGATATTTTGTGAGGTCGTAATCCTAATAAAGATGATAGCGATCATAGGCGCAATCATATAAAGGCTCAAAAACATGATATTTTTGTAAGGACTGCGGTTATGGTCACAGTCCTCATAACTAGTGCATTTTATGAGGACTGTGATCATGATCGTAATCCTCAGAATTAAGGTTGCGATCATTTTGTGAGGATTGCGATCATAGTCATAGTCCTTAATAAGGAATTTTTGTGAGGACTGCGATCATAGTCGCAGTCCTCTATGTCGTGATCATTTTGTAAGGACTGCGATCATAGTCACAGTCTTCAAAAATTTAGATTGGTCAGCTATATCGTAAATAGGGTACGTAGTCCCCTATACCGTGACCTTGTAAGGACTACGATCATAGTCACAATTCTCAGAAATAAGGCATTTACGAAGCGGTCCGCTTTTTTTAAAGCGATCTCTTGAGGGTATTTTCGTCTTTCATCGTTAATGAGCGCTTTAGCGCTTGACACGTGGGCGCACATCCTTACTTTAAAAAAGGAGGTGGCTGAAGCAAACAAAATTATGAAGTTAATTTTTTTAATTACGGTTCGACATTGGGGGTGTAGTGTAAGTACACCTAGAGGGGGATGAATAGGTGTACGGCTAATCTAATGAACAAAATGCGTAATTTAAAAAACTAAATTACAACACACTTAGTGTAACCAACGAGTGTAGCCGAATTCCCGGTGAAGGACTCTGAACTAACTCCTCTTGATTTCTCTAAATAAGAGTTGAGGTGCTATATGAAGCTCTCGTGATTAAACACAAGTGAGGCACACACTAACAAACCAAGCATATAATATATGAATGAACAATATGAAATGATGCAAGGCACAAATTAATAGAGAGAGTATAGAGAAAGTGGATCAATCGCTAACACACGGATATGTTTCGAGGTTCGAGCACACAGCTCTACGTCCCCGCCTTCACACAGAAGGATTTCCACTAACTTGTCCACACAGGACTCCCACACAGGGAACCTCTACTGAGGATTTGGGGCAATACAATCGGGAATACACAACTCCTCTCTCAATTACAAACACAACCTCTACACTTAGAGGCTAGGCACAAAGCCACCACAAATCAACCTCACAAATGAGGGATAGGCATAAAGCAAAACAACAAATCAACCTCTCACTAGAGGGATAGGGCACAAAGCCACCATTCTAAAAATCAACGTCTACACAGGAGGGATAACAAAATGTAGGAGGGTTTACAACTTAGTGATCAAAAGACCACAAACCAATTTCTTTTCTCACAAAACAAGGATCCTAATAGATAGGTAGATATGATAAGCTCAAGTGAGAAAATAAAGTGTTTGAAAATGAAAACAATAAAGAAAAACACTTGGGAAAATCACAAGATAGGTATTGAAATAGAGATCAAAAACCAATTCCAAATACTCTCTTTTTCTTTGAATTTTTCAACACTTTAAAACAAATAAAGATGAAAACTTTGAACCCGAAAGCTCTTTTGAAAACTAGGAATTAAACACTTGAGAAGATGGAAATTTGCTCTTCAAAAAAACTTATTCAAAACTGGCCAAAGATTGGGGTATTTATAAGCCCAATCAAAATCTGCCCGTTGGCAGCTGACTAGGCCCAGATTGGCCTTCCGGTCGACCGGCCAACTGTCAAAAATATGACTGTTGAGCCTGCCGGTCGACCACTCGGTCGACCGTGCCCAGAACAAGAGAGCAACGGCTCTCTGGCCGGTCGACCGCCCGGTCGACCGGGACAACCCGAGAGTGGATTGCCTTCCGGTCGACCGACCCAAGGGGCTGGCCTGCGTGCACGTCCTTGTGCACGTCGACCGACTCTGGCTCCAGTCGACCGGCCCGGTCGACCGCCAGAGCCTGACAGGGCTGATTATAGGACTTGAAAACTGGGTTTTTAATTACCAAATAAATCCCATAAAATCTCTAAAAATTCACAAAAATAGTTTTAGTATAATACTTTGATATACAAACATGTTTGCGTAAAAGCAAACCATGTTACAAATATTTTGAACTATTTTTGTAACTTAGAAATTTTGCCGAAAACCAAAATCCTTATTTTTCAAAACTTTGATTTTTGAAATGGAAAATCGTTTTGTCCAAAACTCATCCAAATACAAAAACATGATATTTAAACAACTTGAAGTATGTTGTATATGGATATAATCCAATATACATGAAAGATATATATATCACTGTTTTTTACTTAAAATCCAAAAATAAGTTTTGTTAAAATACCAAAACTCCAAACTCATGAAATAGACTATCAAACTAAGTTTGTTTAAATAGTTGAAACGTAGATGTATATAGAATAAATCTAATATACATTAAACCATGTAAACTTGTTTTGATTCTATCTATTCGTGAAAACCAAGATCGGTTAAATCAAAAACCGAAAACCAAAATATGAAACTTAAACAAGTGTGTATGTTGTAAACTTGAGCATATCACACTATCTAATCTTTAACAATGGATCTAAAACATAAACTAAATAATATACCGAAGTCTTCTTGTAGAGCGCCGTCTCCAAGTCGACTCGATCCAAACGTGATCCACCGAGCTTGACTCCAAAGAGTGCTAGATATGAACTTTGACGCTCGGGCTCTTGAATCACCATGTGAAAGCTCTAAAACATCTTTGTTGAAGCTAATCACCTACTAATATCTTGATTAAGTATCTGAAACTAAACATCACAAGATTATTAGTAAACTATAACTACATGAGTTAATCATCATCAAAACTAAAGTGGAAGGCCTCTGGGCCAACATGTAGCAAATACCCCTTTAAAAAATTATAGTGTAGCAGAATACCCCTTTAAAAAATTATAGTGTAATATAATAATAATATTAAATTGAAAAATGAGTGTATTTGATATTAGATTTGGATGCACAAGTAAGAACTAAAATGGGTCTTCTTAAGGGCCATGGTCAAGGTCAGAGCCACGGCTGGGTAGTAGAGACCTTGACCCTAAAATAAAACGGGTGCAAAACAAAGACCCTAATCAATACCTGTTCTTGACCAGGCCGGGGCCAGTTTTTTCAGGCCAGGTTTAGACCCTTGGGCCGACCAGGACTATTATCATCCCTAAATATGGCCATCACTTTAGGAGGCTCTAATTCTGTTAAGGCCACAAACCTTAGCCTTAACTTAACAGTGGCCCAATGCAAGCCCGAATCCATAAGCTCGACTCTACTCTAAAACAAGCAAATTTTATTACTGTGATATGCTATTTATTGGTAGTACTGACTACTTGTAACATGATAATACCCTTCAAATTATAGTTAACTAACTTGTAATATGGAAAGTACGTGTAGATAATTATATATAATAAAGTTTTCAAACACATATTCTTTTTAGAAAATGAGACTAACATGGAAATTTTATCTACTTGCCTCTACCAGACAAATCTTAAATCCAAAAATAAATTCTATAATCTAGAACGAAAATTTCATAATAACTTTGGAGAGAATGATGATGAGATGTATGGGTTTACGTTCTTTCCTTTAATTCTAGGTTCTGTATATTTAAATTAAAGCTTATGATTTGAAAGGGAGAAAATAATTGTTTTTAATATATTATTTTTTTCCCCCTAAACAAATATTACCTTGACCTTAAGCCCAAAACTAATGAACCAAAACATCAATAGTACGATCATCAGTGATTTTTTAAACAAAAAAAATAATAATAAAAAGAAAGAAACAGTAGCAATCAATTTGGCACCATTGTCAAAGATACGGCTGACCGCCTCGCGGGGCCTGCCACTTTCATCTCCGTTAAGGCATTATTATAAGTTTGTTAGTCAAACACACTATTATCCAGCTGGGGGAGACGTTAACTCTGAGAATTGATAATTGAAAGAGGGAAACATTCAAACTTGAACTTTTGGTGTCAAATAGTGAGATCCCTTGCTTGTTTTGGTTTATACGTTATTATGTGGGATAAACCAATGCAAACAGTTGAATATTCTTTTCTTAAGAAGATATTTGGAGAAAACCTCTGTACTCTCTCGTATTGGATTTAAGCCCAATTCAAATAAGATACAAATGATAACCATAATACCATCCCAATTGTTATGGCTAGGGGATTCTTGTTCATTATTTTCTTTGATCATTAAATTATAATATAGGGTAACAAATAATATTGATCATTAAGCTTCAACAATAGGAAAAACATTTCCTGTTTTATTTATTGTTCATGTAGTGGTCAGTTTCCGATCTTCTCGAGATCACATGTCCAACCTACCTCAAACAAGTGAATGACACGTGGCCGCTTCAAAAACCTCTGAATAGGAATCCTCACCCAATTAAAACTCTGAGAAGTTCAGGTGGTTACCAGAAGGAAATAGAATCAGTATAAAAAATCTCTATCTCTAAGCCAAAATTTCCCTCAAACCCGATGGTTACAATTGGGAACAGATCGAACATATCTGTAGCTAGATGCAGACTACCAGATAAAGATGAACACCCATTTAACCAATTTAATTCAAGATGATCGGCTCTAACTGCCTCTGAGATAAGCGGTTAAATATTTAAACAGAGCTGCATTTTGCAGTCTTATTCAACAGACACTACTTGCATAAATAATAAATCCCTTTCAACGTGCGATGATGACTAATTGACCCCAAAATCCTAGCACACCAGAGAAACATTCATTAGAATTATAGTGAAACCTCTCTCCTCCTTGCTTTTCCGGTGTTTCACGTAAATCTTTGTATTTGCATTGGTTTGATTTTCACAATTTATTAATTAATCCCACATATTTTGGTGCATGATAAATTTCTTTAGAATTATCTACAGCATTTGGTGCTTTCATTGAGACGAATACTCATACAACACTCTTGACTAGTCTATAATTCTGCATTATGATATCGTATTTCCCTACCGAGTTTAAATAAAATCATTACAACTGTGTTTTGATCTATTTTGCAGATAATCAAGAGTCTAGGGGCGAAGGAGTAATAAGAGCTTAATTAAACTCATTTTCGGGTAATTAAAATCCATATATCTTGGAGGCCAAGCTAGAGAGTTTCTAGAAGATGTTGGCGAGTGTCTAACAAGAATCTGGAAAGAAATAACCGAATCTGAGCAGATCTGGCAGGTCCCCGAAGCAGGACGAATCCGCGCAAGTCCCTGATTTTGCCACGAAATCACGGCAAATGCCACGTTTTCGCAGCAATATGGTGGGCCCACTCATCGATTTTCGACGCGTGGCCTCGTCTCGCCTTCCAGAGTCTTCTTTTGCCTATAAATACTGCAGAGTTTGGCTTGAAACAAAGTAGATTCAGAAATAGGTTAGGTTTTCTCTTTTAGTGTAGGTTAGTGTAGTGTTCTTCTTTTCTTTTCTTTTCTTGTGTATTTTCATTTCATTTTTAGATCATGTATTAGGGCTGAGAGGTTCAGAGAGAGAAAGAGAGAGATTGATGTAATTGATGGTGATAATTTATGTAAAGGTAGCTCCTTCTCTATTGTAATCTTCTCCATCTTCTACATGATGCTTAGCTAATCTTTCTTCTCATGACAATCTAACTACTAACCACTAACCATCTAACCACTTATTTGATAATCCACATGAATCTAATAGCCTCTACAAGGCCTTGCTCTTGCAAGAGCCATTGATGGCTCATGATGATGGATTCTAACGTTCTAACATTTCTAGCATGTAACCCACTAACTTGCAAATTTGTAATGTATTCTTTATTTCATGCTCACCTCTAACCAGTTTTGATGATTTAAAAGTAGCTTGTAACTTATTATGCGGTATGGATGTGTTGTTTGAATATAGAAGAACACTCTTACGTGTCATGCTTTATATCGTTTCTTGAAGCCAAGGACTATTGATGGCCAAGGATCTATGTGAGTCAACTATCACTAAGAGGTTAGCATGGTTAGTGGAGCAATTAGTAGTTAGTAGCCATGAGTTTTCTTTTATCTTATTTTAAAAAATCAAATTCAAACCCTTTTATCTTTTTCTTCATTGTTTTCACGAACTTCTTAATTCACCTTTGTTTCATCTTCTTTTTGTTTTCAAAACCTCTTCTCTTTTATTTTCACATCGTCGTTTTATCGCCTTCTTCACCTATCACTTCTAGATTTCTTTTCTTATTTTTTCTAATTCTTTAAACAGAGAAGGACTTGTTAACAATAGACGTGAAAAAGAATTGTTAATGCTTCTATCGCCTCCATCCCTGTGGATTCGACCCGTTGAGCCAATGCTATAACGGAAGTATCAAGGGAACATTAGCACACATACATAATTATACTAATTTCATTAAACACACATTTTAAAGTGCTAGTTTCGTCCCAAACTAAAATTTGGCGCCATTTTCGGGGACGGGAATGGTTTTGATTTCACGTTTTTGTTAACTTTTCTTCTTTATTTTGGTATGCAGGTCAATCTTTATAAAAGCTTAGTATTGCAGAAGTATAGTCTTACTTGCATTTTCTTACTCTAGAAAGTAGGGGCTCTGTTTCCTTATTTTTTGCTGTTGAAACCCAAGAAAAGCCTTGACAACATGGCATTTGTGTGGCATTTGGACTTCATCTTTCGCAGGGTTCTTGCAAGTTGCATATATTGTTATATTTTGCTGCCAATTTCTTGCTTTGATTGCTTACATACTTCAATAATTAAAGAACTAAAATACGGTATTTAGATGCTTTTAAAATAGTTTAGACATTTGCATTTAGGCACGTGTCAATTCAATTCTAATATATTGTATTTTGTTCTGTTGTTGTGATTTGGACTGAGGTGTACATATGGCATTGCATATAGCATAGGACAAATACGTGGGTGATTTATTGCTTTATGTTATACTCTTGTCTATATTGGACACTTGCACGAATTGGACTTAAGGGCAAAACCCATACAAGATAAGGTGGGGATTTCATTACCCTTCCTTAGCCCAAAACCCACCTCCCCACTCACACAACCCAAGCCTTAATAAAAATTGATAGACGTTGGCCCATAGGGACATCTCAGACTTATTAAGAGATTGATCGAGGGTAGAACTTGTTTTGAATCTTACTCTTGTGAAATAGATATTTAAGGTTGGGAATTAAGAGATTTCGTCTCAAAAATACCGTGGTTTGGTGTAATTAAGGCCCGTTGCTTACGCACGGATACCTCCCACCATATTTTGCCCCTACTTGGCCAATTAGCTTGTGGTCAGATCACACAACAACCTCCCGCGGGTAATCACCAAATTAGGAGTCATCTAGGTCTAAGTCAACCTTAATATAGGCTTAGTTTTGATTTTTTGTTTCTTTTTGTTTTGTTTTTTATTTCTTGTTCGTGTTTGTTTCTGAAATGAAATTCAACAACAATAATTTTTTCAATCCTAATATGAATGCATACTTCACATCAACCTCATTGTCGAATTGCTCCAACCCATCTTTGCAAAACATGACTGATAGGTAGTGAAAAATGCATAATTGACATCATATATACCATCGCATTTGCACATTTATTCATATTATAATGCACAATTATTAATATTTCTTTATTTAATATGTGCAGGCCTCAAATTATCAATTTAATAAAGAATAAAGCTAAAGAGCCCAAAAGCCCAGATCCAAGCCCATGTTTGAAGCCCAGGTGAAGAAGCGCAAATACAAAGATTCAAAATGCAAATACAAGGGCTAACAGTTGCAAATATCAGAAATTAGGGTTGGATAGACTTCTATCAAACCCTAAACACCTGCGGGATAAGGATAAAAAGCCAAGATAAAGAGGAATTTCGTGGAGAGAGGATTTGAAGAAATCTGGATTAAGAGTAACTTGATTACCAAGTTATCTCGAAAATCCAGATTAAAAGGCCAGGATCACAATTCTAGAAGGAGGCGCCCAGATGGACGGACCAGGAGAGGCCACGCGCCAAAGCGCGTGGCCAGAAGCCAAGAAACTGCCGCGGAGGCGCGGCAAAAGCCGCGCATCCGCGGCAGTCTTGATAAGGATGGCTACCAAAATTTGTTGACACTTCTATCCGGGACTCCTCTACATTCTGCACTATAAATATCAGAGTATTCGCAACAGGGAGGGGCATGCAGAGACAAATTAGGGTTTTCTTTAGCTATTTTTAAATTTCTGCGAAAGTTGTAATTTTTATTCATGCTCGTTGTGGAGAAGGAGACGATTGTGTAACCTGCAGTTCATCGAAATAAAAGGTCACTCTTTTGTTCTCTGTTTAATTTCTGCACTTTATTTGATTTCTTTTGTCATCTCTCTCGTGTTTTAATCTTCGATCTATTCTTGTTTTCGTTTTTCTTTCTTTTGCAATCTTTCTCATAAAAATAAAAAAAATAAATATTGAAAAGATAAAAATAATTATGAAGAACTAATCCTCCTAGTGGTTTGCTGAGATTCTTGAAGCAACCCTAGAAGCAATTAAAACTTGATCCGATTAATGAACATCACTAGAAACCCTAGGTTTAAAGGCAACTAATTCTAGAAGATAAAAAAATACTTAAAATTCTTAATCTAGGTTATATGATAAAAGGACCTTTTCATGACTTCAACTTAAGAACTAGGACAGCATAAGTTGAGATTCGTCTTCTATTAGGCTGTACCTAGATGTTAGGAGGAACCATAGTTAGGTTTTTGATCTATGTAACTTAGTTAGAATTATGTATTTATTTTCTTTCTTGATATAGTGGTAATAACCTAGGGTGAATTATATTAATCTTAAGATGAAGATCAAGCTCTTTAATTTGCAATAGGGTTGTGGTAGAAGATCAGCAAAACCACGTTTTTAATCTCATATTTTCATCACAAATCTAATCTTTTTCCTCTTACTTGAAGCATACAAGGGAATCGGCCGAAAAGCTTGCATCGCATCCTTCCCTGAGGATCAAGACCCGCTCGAGCCCTTGCTACAGCGGATTCGCATTGAGACTAAGACAATCTGAACTCTATTTTAATCTCAATCAAATTTTGGCGCCGTTGCCGGGGAAGGAACGGCACGATTTCTTTGTTCTGATCATTCTTTCTTTTCTGTTGCAGGTACAGAGAACAGGAAGCAGAAACAGAACAGCAGAAGACACATATTGCAATCCAGTGCCTCTGCCCTCGAAGGCAGAGCATCTGGACCTACAACTTTGCCGCGTTTCCACGGCCAAAGCCGCGGGTCCGCGGCAGTTGTAGTTGACTACTGATAGATTTTTCTGCAGGTTGCTCTGCAGTGCAAAATTCTATTTTCTGCTGTATTATTACTTCTCTGTGATCACTCTGCAACTGCTAATAATTAACATTAACCTATTTGTTGAAAAAAAAAAAAAATATTTTTAGACTCTTGCATTTTAGGGCACGTGTCTATTTTTAATTCTTTAATTCTGTTGAAGAGTGCTGGCGACAAGGTACGTTTGCATAAGCATATAGATTAGGAAGCACCCTTGGTTGTTTACCGCTTTCTTGAGTGATTACTTTTCTACCGCTTTACACGTACACTAATCCATCTTAAGGGCATAACCCATAACAAAGATAAGGTGGGGATTTCATCACCCTTCCTTGGCCCACAAATCATACCAGTCACACTCATAACCCTAACCCTAATTAAAACTTGACTAGACGTTGGCCCTAAGGTAACTCGGACTCAATAGGAGATTGACCGAAGAAGGAAAGTTGTTCGAAATTAACCCTTGCCAAATCGGTGTCTAGCGAAGGGATTGAGGGCCGAAAGCCCGAAGAACGGGGGTTATTTAATTAAGGAACGTCTCTGACGGAAAACCTCCCACCGGTCTTGCCCTGAACTGGCCGATTAGCTCGTGGTTGACGTCGACAATAGACCTCCTAAGGACAGTCTAAAGTTAGGAGTCGTCTAGGTCAAGGATAACCCTAGAATAGGATTTTGGTTTGTTTTCTTTTTTCTTTTTGGTTGATTGAGTGAACTTTGGTTGCTAACTGTGCATGCCCGCTTGGTCGAGAGACCCACTTACATCCAGGCTAACTAGAACTAGTTCACCACCCGAGCTCAAGCCCGACTCTCTCATGGCTCAACCGCCATCTCTCCAAGATAGGTTCTATCCCCTTAGAACCTCTATTCCTTCTTGCATCAAGCTGAGTAATGAAGGTGTTGACCCATTTGAGCTTAAGCCACAATATATCAGCACCCTTCCTAAGTTTCATGGACTTGAATCAGAGGATGCATACTTCTTCATAAGGGAATTTGAGGAAGTATGTTTAATGATAAATATGCCTAAGTTGGGAAAAGATGCCATTAAGCTTAGGTTTGTCCCCTTTGCGTTGAAATATTTAGCAAAGAAATGGCTCTACAGTCTAGAGGTTGGTTCTATAGACACTTGGGACAGTTTCGTCAAGGCCTTCTTGAAGAAATTTTATCCCGTTCACAAGACTGCACTGATTAGGAAGAATATCCTACAGTTTAAGCAAACAGCCAATGAGCCTTTTTGGAAATACTTCGAGCGGTTTAAGGACCTCCTTGCCCAATGTCCCCATCATGGGGTAGAGAAATGGCGACTTTGCCAAGTCATATATGATGGATTAGATTATTCTACTAAGACATTGTTAGAATCCATGTGTCAAGGAGGATTTCTGGAAAAGAATGAAAATGAAGGATGGTCATTGTTTGAGGACTTAGCTGAAAAAGCCATCCAGTGGGACCCTACTCCTGAGAAATCTAGGACTAATGACCCCACTTCTTCAAAAGGAGGTATTCATTCCATTGAGGCCAACATAGCACAAGATGCTAAGTTAGCTGCTGTTATGCGTAGACTAGAGGCTCTTGAAACTAAGGAGCCAGTCTCTGTGAACCAAGTCAGCCCAACATCTTCGGCGGGCTGTACTTATTGTCAAGATAGGAACCATGTGTTCGAGGAATGTCCTGTCTTCATCGCGCACCAAAGTCTGCCCGAACATACGAGTGCGGCCTTCACAAGGCCCGCCAACAATCTGCCCGCCAACAATCCATATTCGCCCACCTACAATCCCGGTTGGAGAAACCATCCCAATTGTCATGGGGCCAAAGTAACAATGATCAAACTAGGCCCAAATTCTCCAACAATTTCCAAAATCCGCCCTATCAAAATCCTCCACCTCTTTCCAATATTCACAAATGGAAACAAGGCTCTCCAATCTGGAAAGAAAGGTGGACACCATCGTTAAAAGCAATGACACGTTGGCTCAAGTCTTGACTAGGATAGAGATGCAAATGAATCAGCAAGAAAGGCAAAAGGGTACTCTACCTAGTCAACCATTCCCAAACCCTAGGAACTCTAGTCAAGCTCACTTGGCTGAAGAGAATCATATGAGTCAGTGCAATGCGATTCATACATTGCGGTCGGGAAAACAAGTTGATAACCAAGTATCAACACCATCAAGTTCTAAACAAGCATTCAGCTTGCCTGATCCCACTCCATCCCAACTTAATGCCAACAACACGAAAAAAGACAAGTCAGCCGAAGATATGCACAAGCCCATCGCACCCTACCCAAATAGGCTTAAAGATAAGCAATGTGCACAAATGGATAAGGTACGAGAGATTTTTAATCAAGTCAAGATCAATATACCTCTTCTTGATGCAATTCAACAAGTCCCTAAGTATGCCAAGTTTATTAAGGACATGTGCACAAAGAAGAGAAAGACTAATGTGCCCAAGAAGGTTTTTCTAGCCACTAACATTAGTGAGCTATTGTCTAACCAGATCCCTGTCAAGTATAAGGACCCTGGTTGCCCCACCATCTCTTGCACAATAGGTCAAACTGCAATTAAGCATGCACTCCTTGATTTGGGAGCAAGTATCAACTTACTCCCCTTCTCAGTTTACCAACAACTTGGGTTGGGCGAACTTAGTCCGACTAAGGTTACAATCCAATTGGCTGACCGATCCATAAAAATCCCAAAGGAGAAATTACCGATGTGCTCGTCCAAGTTGGGGAGTTTATCTACCCAGTAGATTTTGTTGTTCTGGAGACCGAACCTGTATCCACTCTTCGGTCTCAAACTCCTGTTATCCTAGGGCGTCCGTTCCTTGCAACTGCCAATGCGATCATAAATTGTAGGAATGGATCCATGAGGTTGACTTTTGGAAACATGACTAAAGAGGTCAATGTCTTCAACCTGGAAAACCAATCTCGTAAGATTAAAGACCAAACATTTGAGGTGAACTTCATCGAGAACATTTGTGAAAAAGAAAGTGAAAATGAGTCTCTATTTCTTGACAAGTTATTTGAGGATAAGTGCGATTTTAGTGATAAGATGACACATGTTGAGGATTATAATTTTAAAGTTCCATTTAAAAAACGAAGATTTGATCTAAGTATCTTCAAAGAGCCAAGCACTGAAATATCGCATGAGAATATAGTTCAAGAAACTCCGATTAACTTAACTTTTGAAAGTCTCTTTGAAGAAGAACTCCTATATTTAGATACACCGATTAAGGAGATGTTGGTTAATTATTCACTTCCAGAAAAAAGTGTTGATTTAAGTTTTGAGGAGATGTACGGAACTGAGCTAGAATTTCTCGGCAAGGAAGTTCCAACTGAAAGGTGTGATGAATTTTGAATAATGGAGGTGGACATATGATGAGGAAGAACCTAAAGAAGATGAAACTGGGGGGAGAGAAAGTTAAAACAAAAATGTTGGTCTCCCCATTGTGCCTTATAAAGAGAACCCATTGGAATGATGGGAAACGAGCTAGAGGGATGAATCCTAAGCAGCTCTAGGTGAGAGTGATACATGTGTGTACATATTATGGTATACTATTATTCTTTGCCTCTCTTTACATTTTTCTTCATGCATTCATGCATTTCATACATTGAGGACAATGCATGAGATAAGTGTGGGGGAGGGCTTACTAACATAGAAAAGATTAAAAAAAAAAAAAAAAATATTTTTCTCTTTATTTGTTCTAACATTTTAAAAAAAACAAAAAAAAAATTTTTTTTTAACATTTAAAAAAAAAAATTGCTAATATATATTAAAAAAAAAAATTTAAAAAAAAATGTTATAAAAAGGAAATATTTTGACTTATTTTTTTGAAAGAAATCTAAGTTAGTTTTAAGGATTAGGAAAATCATGATTAGGATTTCTAAAAACTTGGTCAAAATAAATAAATTGTTTAATTTTTAGGTATAGGAGAGAAATTGAATAAATAATTAGTCTTGATTTTTACCTTAATGAAATGTGCATACCAAATGCATATCTAGGATTCTAAGACAAAGACCTTGTGCCTCATAAAAAAAAAAAAGAAGAAAAAAAAAAAAAATCACCAATTAAGCTGATACATGTGCCTCAAGAAGCATAAGTATTCATGCCTAAAGGTGAGTAAATAAAATAAAGTCCTTAGTTTTGGGGCCTAGTTCACTCGAATTTGAGTCCGCAGGAGTGTTTTCTCACTTGGTGCCCTAAAGCCAACCGGTTTGGGAGTCATCGACTTTAAGTTCGTTACATGGGTGGATTAGAAAGCCTAAGAAGACTAAGAATAATAATATATGTATTAACATATCTAATAATCAATTAGTTAGGTATGAGGGCCTCAAGAAGCCTTGATACTTATACGAAAGAAAATTAGATGAGTTATGCATGCAAAAAAAAAAAAAAAAAAAAAAATAAATATATTAACACATCTAATAGTCAATTAGTTAGGTATGAGGGCCTCAAGAAGCCTTGATACTTACACGAAAGAAAATTAGATGATGTTATAAAAATAATAAAGAGGCATGAGAATCCAAGTTAAGGAATTCCTAGATTCACAGGGTGCGTATGACTTTGGTAACGAAAAAAGACTATATTAGAAATTCAATTTTAATCCTTACCTAAAATGAATAACAATTAACTTTATAAAGACCAGGTTTGAAGAATGAATAAAAATGATAATCCTAAAACTTATAGACTACTTAGTCTCTTCAAATATAATTCAAATATTTTCTTTTTTATGGATTTTGTGGGTGTAATCCGCTGAAAACCCTCACGAGACAACACTCGTCCTCTAGGGTAACCTAGGGGTTTAACGGCTTGTTGCACATGCTAAGTGCAACCGTGATTCCTACGAAAGTGAGTTAGCTAGATTAGATTTTTCTCTTTCTTTTTGATTTTTACTCGAGGACGAGCAAAAAGATAAGTGTGGGGGTGTGATAGGTAGTGAAAAATGCATAATTGACATCATATATACCATCGCATTTGCACATTTATTCATATTATAATGCACAATTATTAATATTCTTTATTTAATATGTGCAGGCCTCAAATTATCAATTTAATAAAGAATAAAGGTAAAAGAGCCCAAAAGCCCAGATCCAAGCCCAGTTTGAAGCCCAGGTGAAGAAGCGCAAATACAAAGATTCAAATGCAAATACAAGGGCTAACAGTTGCAAATATCAGAAATTAGGGTTGGATAGACTTCTATCAAACCCTAAACACCTGCGGGATAAGGATAAAAAGCCAAGATAAAGAGGAATTTCGTGGAGAGAGGATTTGAAGAAATCTGGATTAAGAGTAACTTGATTACCAAGTTATCTCGAAAATCCAGATAAAAGGCCAGGATCACAATTCTAGAAGGAGGCGCCCAGATGGACGGACCAGGAGAGGCCACGCGCCAAAGCGCGTGGCCAGAAGCCAAGAAACTGCCGCGGAGGCGCGGCAAAAGCCGCGCATCCGCGGCAGTCTTGATAAGGATGGCTACCAATTTTGTTGACACTTCTATCCGGGACTCCTCTACATTCTGCACTATAAATATCAGAGTATTCGCAACAGGGAGGGGCATGCAGAGACAAATTAGGGTTTTCTTTAGCTATTTTTAAATTTCTGCGAAAGTTGTAATTTTTATTCATGCTCGTTGTGGAGAAGGAGACGATTGTGTAACCTGCAGTTCATCGAAATAAAAGGTCACTCTTTGTTCTCTGTTTAATTTCTGCACTTTATTTGATTTCTTTTGTCATCTCTCTCGTGTTTTAATCTTCGATCTATTCTTGTTTTCGTTTTTCTTTCTTTTGCAATCTTTCTCATAAAAATAAAAAAATAAATATTGAAAAGATAAAAATAATTATGAAGAACTAATCCTCCTAGTGGTTTGCTGAGATTCTTGAAGCACCCTAGAAGCAATTAAAAACTTGATCCGATTAATGAACATCACTAGAAACCCTAGGTTTAAAAGGCAACTAATTCTAGAAGATAAAAAAATACTTAAAATTCTTAATCTAGGTTATATGATAAAAGGACCTTTTCATGACTTCAACTTAAGAACTAGGACAGCATAAGTTGAGATTCGTCTTCTATTAGGCTGTACCTAGATGTTAGGAGGAACCATAGTTAGGTTTTTGATCTATGTAACTTAGTTAGAATTATGTATTTATTTTCTTTCTTGATATAGTGGTAATAACCTAGGGTGAATTATATTAATCTTAAGATGAAGATCAAGCTCTTTAATTTGCAATAGGGTTGTGGTAGAAGATCAGCAAAACCACGTTTTAATCTCATATTTTCATCACAAATCTAATCTTTTTCCTCTTACTTGAAGCATACAAGGGAATCGGCCGAAAAGCTTGCATCGCATCCTTCCCTGAGGATCACGACCGCTCGAGCCCTTGCTACAGCGGATTCGCATTGAGACTAAGACAATTTGAACTCTATTTTAATCTCAATCAATGACCCAACCAAATAATCTGGATTGGATATATTTGACTCAATATAACTCATACCGCTTATCTGATGACAAATATTTTAAAAATAATTTTAACTTTTCACAAAGTCAATGGGGATTCTGTTGGCCCAAAGATTACAATCCCCGGGTTACATGTTTTCATGATAACAAACCATATAAAAGCTATTTGATACTAATAGAAATTCAAGAATGAATTTTAGGTTGGTATATGTATTAATGGCTCAATTCAAAATCCATATAAATATCATGTTTTTGTATTAGTATGAGTTTTGGAAAAATCGGATTTCCATTTCAAAATCCAAGTTTTAAAAAAATACGAATTTGGTTTTCGGCAAAATTTTCATAACACAAAAATTGTTCAAAAAGTTTGAAATATGTGTTGAAATTTTTCACACATGTTTATATATCTAAGTATTATAATAAAACTATTTTTTGTAGATTCTTAGAGATTTTATGAGATTTTTTTAGGATATTAAAAACCCAAGTTTTCAGTCCCTAATCCCTGCCTGCCAGGCTCTGGCGGTCGACCGAACCCAGAGTCGGTCGACCATACCGGTCGACGGATGTGCACGAGACGTGCACAAAGGCCATTGGGTTTGGCCGGTCGACCGTGCGGTCGACCGAATGATAGAATGAAGTCCCCTACTCTCGGGTAAGGGCGGTCGACCGGGCGGTCGACCGGAGCTTGGCAACGGTCAAATTTTGACCGTTGGCCGGTCGACGGCCGGTCGACCGGATGGTCAAATCTGACCAAAATTGCTGCCAACGGCTATTTTTTTAGGGCCTATAAAAACCCCATTTGTGGGCTATTTTGAAGAAGACTTCCAAGAGCAAAAATTCTTCCCTTCTCTAGTATTTTTACAAGTTTTAAAAGAGTTTTAAAGCTTTAGAGATTTCTTCTTCATTATTTTAAAAGTGTTTTGTTTATTTCAAAGAAAAATAGTCTTTGGGAATTGTTTTGATCTAAAAAGTCTATATCTTTTTGGAGAGTTTCCCAAGTGATTTTCTTTGTTAAAAACACTTTGTTTTTTCACACTTGAGCTTATCATTCTATTCTCTCTATAGGATCCTTGTTTTTGTGAAAAAGAATTGGCTTGTGTTCTTTTAATCACTAACCTGTAAACCCTCTACTTTGTGTTATCCCTCTTGTGTAGATGTTGATTTATGTAGTGGTGGCTTTGTGCCCTATCCCTCTAGGAGAGGTTGATTGGTTGGCTTTGTGCCCATCCCTCATTTGTGAGGTTAATTGAGTTTGTGGTGGCTTTGTGCCTAACCTCTAAGTGTAGAGGGTTGTGTTTGTAAAGAGAGGAGTTGTGTACTCCCGGTTATTGTATTGCCCCAAATCCATAGTGGAGGTTCCATGTGTGGGAGTCCTGTGTGGACTAGTGGATTGGAAATCCTTCTGTGTGAAGGCGGGGACGTAGAGCTGGGTGCTCGAACCTCGAAACAAATCTTAGTGTTTGCGTTTAATCTATTGACTCTTACTCTCTCTCTACTTCGTGTATTGCTTTACTTTACCATATCATATACATGCTTGTGTGTTTGTGTGCCTCACTTGTGCTTAACCACGAGAGCTTCATATAGTGCCTCAACTCTTATTCAGAGAAATCAAGAGGAGTTAGTCCAGAGCCCTTAACCGGGAATTTGGCTACACTCGTTGGTTGCATTAGTGTAGTTGCAATTAAGTTTTAATTTCCGCATTTAGTTCATTAGATTAGCAGTACACCTATTCACCCCCCTCTAGGTGTACTTTCAGTGAGTTCATCAACCAATCCTTCATCACTTATTGTGAAGAAAATGGAATTAAGTATGAGTTGTCTTGTCCTAGAACTCCACAACAAAATGGAGTCGTTGAAATGAAGAATCGTACTCTTCAAGAAATGGTTAGGATAATGATTAGTGAATACGGGCTCCCTCAATAATTATGGGTGAGGCCATAACACTACATGCTATATATCGAACAAAATTTATTTTTGAAAAATTCTTCTAAAACTTCTTTTGAAATCTATTATTCAAGAAAATATAATGTTTCTTATTTAGAGTTTTTGGATGCAAATGTTTTGTTTTGAATACTAAAGATAACTTGGGTAAATTTGATGCTAAGACTTTTGAAGCTATTTTTGTTAGTTATTCTAATACTAGCAAAACTTATAGAGTATTCAATAAATCCTCTCTTACAGTTGAAGAATACGCATGTTAAGTTTGAAGAATCTGATGCTTTTATTAAGAATGTTGTAGAGATAGATACTTTAGGTGAAGACGTGGAGAAAGTATTCTTGGAGGACTCACCCACCCAAGAAGGCAAGCAAAAAACTTAATGGTGAAGTTCAAGAGGATGAAGTGGAACCATCTCAATCACTTTTAAAAGATTGGAGATATGCTACAAGTCATCTCAAAGATCTCATCATAAGTAATGTATCAAAGGGGTATCTACTCGCTCCAAACTACATGATTTGTGTGGTCATTTTACTTTCATTTCCATATTGAACCCAAAAAATATTCTCAAAGCTGAGGGCGACTCATATTGGTTGCTTGCAATGCAAGAAGAGCTCAATCAGTTGAGCGCAACCAAGTTTGGCATCTCGTTCCTAGACCCCGTGATAGACCAACGATTGGTACTAAATGGATTTTTAGAAACAAGTTGAATGAGTCGAGAAATATTGTTAGGAATAAAGCTAGATTAGTGGCCCAATGTTACACCAAGTCGAAGGAATCGATTTTAAGGAAACCTTTGCACCCGTAGCACGGCTCGAATCTATACGGAGCACACTTGCTTTTGCTTCTTATAAAAATTTTAAACTTTTTCAAATGGATGTCAAAAGCGCATTTTTATATGGTTTTATTGAAGAGAAAGTATATGTTGAACAACCTCCCAGTTTTGTTGATTCTTTACTTCCAAATTTTATTTTCAAACTAGATTAAGCTTTGTATGGTTTAAAACAAGCTCCTACAACTTGGTATGAAAGACTTTCAACTTTTCTTCTTTCAATGGCTTTGTTAAAGGTAAAGTAGATGCTACTTTGTTTACTAAGCATGTTGATAGTGACA
>JAVJIF010020656.1:0-77642 GCA_038442645.1 Agave tequilana
CCCAATCCTTATATTATGAACAAGAATGGGATAATCATCACCATTCTTCATCGAGTCAGTAGGGATACAACTCCCCGAGTCTTACTATCAACAACTTATCAACAAACAATTTCATATACTTCATACCAAGACCAACATATAGAAGAAAAATCTTTTTTAAACAACAATTTCCAAGTCCAATCACATCAAGAAGAACCTGTTGACTTAGAAAAGAGTATGGAATTTATGATTCGGTTCTAAAATGATTATATTCAATCCCAATAGATTGTCTCCAATCTATCAATAGGCTAGAAGTAAAAGTGAGTCATTTGGTCAACACAATTAATGATAGGAATGAGAAAACTCTACCTAACACATTTTTGACCAATTTTGATTCTCTTAACCATATTGACGAAGAATCATGGTAGTTTGAAAATTTTAATTAAGATTCAATTTCACCGCAAAACTTTGAACTTGACTAATATCAACCCATTGACAAATTGACAAGTTTTCATTTCTATGAGATTGAACTTGAAGATAAATGTGCACCAATTTCCAATATTATGATTCAGTTCCATTTTTCGAATCGATGTTGACTCCAGTATCCTTACCCAATTTAGACCCAATTCCGAAGCCAACACTGATTCCAAGTCGTATAGAGCTTGAACATAAACTACCTATTTTGGATAGTCACATTCTATTGCTGGGAAATGAATGTGAAGTTGAATTCTATGATTTGGACTAAGCTCATGAACTAACTTCGACTTTCAAACCTAAACTTGATTTGAGTTTTATTTTCGAGTCAGTATCGGTTCCCATTCCCTTCATTATTGAGCCAAATCATCCATGACACAAAATCATATTCCATTGTTGGACCAAGATTTAGATTAATATGACTCCGTGATGATACCCCAAGATTGATCATATAACCGGAAAAAATTTCATATTAGGATCTTGCATGATTCTATTCATATTGGGGAGTATAAAAATGTTAATATGAAAGGAGTCATAAAAGCTGGGTTCCATGAAAATTCACATTATCTAGATTGGGCAGAAATGCTTGGCCCAATAAGACCACCACCGGAACCACCACCTTAAGGTGAAAATTTTCCTTCCCTTCTCCTTTTTTAAGTATTATTGCATTTTATTCATACATTGAGGACGATGCATGAGTTAAATATGGAGGAGAGTTTACTAATATACTAACTTTATTAATCTTAAAAAAATCCCTTTCTTCAAAAACTTTTTGAAAATGAAAATAATACTTTGACTTATTTTGTACGAAATTAAGTTAATTTTAAGGAATAAGAGGATCATAACTAGAATTTCTTACACTTGGTCAAAATAAAATTATTTGTTTATTTTGAGGTTAGAAAGAAATTAAAAAAGTAATTTAGTCTTGATTTTTATCTTGATGAAAAATGCATACTTTATACATTTATACACTTAGAGTTCTAAAACAAAGATTCTTATGTCTTATATATATATATATTATATATATAAAAAATCTTCTAATTAAGCTGGGTATTTGTGCCTCATAAAGCATAAGTATTCATGTTTAAAAGTGATTCATACAAATAAAAATATAACTAAAAATTCTTAGTTTTGTAGCCTTGTTTGCTCGAGTCCTAAGTCCTTAGGCTATTTTCTCACCCGGTGCCCTAAAGCTGTTCGGTTTGGGAGTCACCGACTGAGGCTTGTTACATGAGCGAATTAGAAATCCTAATAGAGCTAAGGGATATTACTAACATAAATGAAAAAAAAGAAGGCATAAGAGTTAGAGTTAAAGAATCCCGAGTTGAATTTTCAAGTTCATAAAGTGCATATGACTTAGGGTTAAATAATAGACTAGATGAGAAATACAATTTAATCCTTACCTTGATTAAAAATAAGTTTTTGAATAGAGACTAAATTTAGGAATGACTAAGAATTAATAATATTATGACTTATAGATTACATGAACTTTTACATTAATACTTCAAATATTTTTTCCATTCCTTTCAAATTGCATTTTCAAAAATGCTAACACTTTGTTCTTCTTTCTTTATGGATTTTGTGGGTGTAATCCACTGAAAATCCTCATGAGACAAAACTCGCCTTTTAGGGGCAACTTAGAGGTTTAACAGCTTGTTACACGTGCTAAGTTCAACCGTGATTTTTACGAAAGTGAGTCAGGTTAGATTAACTCTACTTTTTGTTTTGCTCGAGGACGAGCAAAAGATAAGTGTGGGGGTGTGATCATACACATGCATTACATGTTATCATATCGTATATGTCACATCTCTATATTTATATTTAAATAAAACTCTGCTATTAATGTATTTTCATATACAGTGGCGTGTAGAGTAATTAAGGAAGAAAAGAGAGAGATTGACAAATTTATCTAATTAAATCAAAAAGTTCAAATAAAAGGGGATCGATTTAAATTCAAAAATTCTAAAGGTCATCTTATCTAAAGACCAGGTATCAGATGAGATAACATCATCCAAATTCAAGGAGAAAACAGATTTTTTTGAAGACCCTAATGGTTTCGCTGAGGATAAAAGGATATTTCATCAAATTCAGAATAGAAATTCAAAGTCCAGAAGGATAGAAGGATAGGGACACGTGGATGAACAAGCGCCCCCAGATCCTGGCCCTACGGTCAGGATCTCATCACAAAATCATGTCCTTCCTCGGGCATTTTCGTTAACAACATCTTGATCTAACAATGTAGCAGAATATAATGCCCTGCTTATTGGTGTCCAGCTTGCTTATGAATGGGGTTATGATACCTTAAGGCTTATGGCGATTCAAAGCTGATCGTCAACCAGGTCAAAGGAGAATATAAGGTTCTGCACGAAGACTTGATACCTTATTACCATGCAGTCATTGAAATGGCTAATTTATTTGATGGCTTTTACATCGACCATGTCTCTCGTCTCCAAAATACCAAGGCAGATGCTTTCGCTGCACTGGCAGCTACATTGGCCTTATCCATTGATGCAACTTATCATCTTACGGTGGCTGCTCGACGCCTCTTTTACCCAAAATATGCGTTGGAAACTAATGAAGTCCATGCAACCTCAACAGGCTTCAAGCCTAGAGACTGATGGTTTTTCATCATTGACTATGCCTTGCATGATATATTACCGGACGACTCTAAGGATGCAGCCTCTATTCGACGAAGGTCTCTCCGTTTTTACTATGATCCAACAGTAAAGACGCACTATCGCCGCTCATATGACGGTATCTTATTTCATTGCCTATCTAACTCTAAAGCACAAGAAGTGCTTAAAGAGGCACACGATGGTATATGCGAGACTCATCAACCATGTCCGAAACTCAAGAATCGATTGCACAAACTCAGTTATTATTGGCTAATCATGATAGCTGATGCAATCAAATACGCACAAAAGTGTAAAGCCTATCAAATCCATGCGGACTTCATACATCAACCTCCGGAGCTACTTCACCTAACTATTGCTTTATGGCCATTTGAAGCATGGGGAATCAATGTCATAGAACCTATCAGCCCTTCATCAACGAAAGGTCATTGGTGTTGGCCCAGAGGCGCTTCACTCTAGTTTTGATGATGGTTAACTTATGTAGTTATAGTTTACTAATAATCTTATGATATTTAGTTTCAGATATTCGATCAAGATTTTAGTAAGTGATTAGCTTCAACAAAGGTGTTTTGAAGCTTTCACATGGTGATTCAAGAGCTCGAGCGCCAAGTTCACATCTAGCACTCGGTTGGAGTCAAACTCAATTGATCACGTTTGGATGGAGTCAACTTGGAGACGGAGTTCTATAAGAAGACATCGGTTTGTTTAGTTTAAGATTGTATTTAGATCATTGTAAAGATTAGATAGTGTTGATATGCTCAAGTTCACTACACACACACACACACACACACACCACACTTGTTTTTAAGTTTCATGTGTTTTGATTTTTTCGGTTTAACTGATCTTGGTTTTCATGTCAAAAACATAGACATAATATCTTTCATATATATTGGATTCTATCCATATACAATATGCTTCAAAGTTATTTAAATATCATGTTTTTGTATTTACATGTGTTTTAAAAAAATCGGATTTCCATTTCAAAAATCTAAGTTTTGAAAAATACGATTTTTGGTTTAAGGCAAATTTTCAAGAACACAAAAATGATTCAAATTGTTTGAAATATATGTTGAATTTTTCACACATATTTGTATTTCAAAGATCTAATAAGAACTGATTTTTGTGAAATTTATATAATTTTATGGGATTTATTTGATAATAAAAACCCAAGTTTTTAAGTCATATAATGGCTAGACTGGCTGTCTGTAGGTCGACCGCACCGGTCGACCGCCGTTGGTCGACTGGTACGGTCGACTGACGTGCACAAGCGTGCATGCCAGCTTGAGCTGGTGGGCCGATCGACCGAGTCGGTCGACCGTCCAGAGAGCTCTGCACTCTGTATCCAGTCTCGGTCGACCGGGCTGGTCGACAGGAGGCACAACAGTCAGAAATATGACTGTTGGGTCGGTCGATCGGGCGGTCGACCGAAAGGGCAAAACAGCCCTTTCCAGCTTTCAACGGGAAGATTTCATATAGGGCTATAAATACCCCCCATTTGAGTTTGTTTTTAACAAGTTTTCTAAGAGCAAAATTCTCATTCTTTCTAGTGTTTATATACAAGTTTTCAAAAGAGTTTTTAAGCCAAAAGATTTTATCTTTATCTGTTTAAAGAGTTGGAAAAATCAAGAAAAGAAAAAGTCTTTGGGATTGGTTTTTGATCTTCATTTCTATAGCTTTTCTAGAAGTTTTCCCAAGAGTATTTCTTTGTGATTTTGATTTTCAAATTCTTTGTTTTCTCACACTTGAGCTATCTATCTATCCTATCTATTAGGATTATTATTTTGTGGAAAATTAGTCTGTGATTGTTAATACCACCAAGTTGTAAACCTTTCATCTTTGTGATATCCCTCTAGTGAGAGGTGATTGTGTTGATATCCCTCTAATGAGAGGTGATTGTGGAAGTGACATTTGTTTCCCTCTAGTGAGAGGTAGAGATTGTGTTGGAATCCCTCAAGTATGAGGTGATTGTGTTTGAGTGGCTTTGAGCCTAATCCCTCTTGTGAGAGGTTGATCATTGTTTGGCTAAGTGCCTATCTCTCTGAGTGTAGAGGTGATTTATTTTGTGCCTTACCTCTAAGTGTAGAGGTTGTATTTGTTAGAGAGAGGAGTTATGTACTCTCAATTATATTTGCCCAAAATCCTCAGGAGGTTATCTGTGTGGGAAGTCCTGTGTGGATGAGTTAGTGGAAATCCTTCTGTGTGAAGGCGAGGACGTAGAGCTGTGTGCTCGAACCCTGAAATATATCTCGGTATTTGTGTTTGATCCACTTTCTCTAACTCTCTCTTTTATATTATGCATTGCATTTTATTGTCATATCATATATGCATGCTTGGTTTGATTGTGTGCCCATACTTGTGTTAAACCAAGAGAGCTTCATATAGCACCTCAACTCTTATTTAGAGGAATCAAGAGGAGTTAGTCCAGAGCCCTTCACCGGGAATTCAGCTACACTCTTTGGTTACACTAAATGTGTTGCATTAAGTTTTTAAATTCTGCATTATTTGTCATTAGAATAGCCTTACACCTATTCACCCCCCTCTAAGTGTACTTTCAATTGGTATCAGAGCCTACGCTCCTGATATTAGGTTTAACCACCTAGGAGTGAGATCTTAGTTTGCTAATCTAGTATTTGCATTTGCACACATATTGTTTGTACTCATGGATAACCCTCCCATGTTTGATATCTTTAAAATTGATACATGGAAGGTTAGGATGAGTTGGCACTTAAAACGATAGGTTATAAAGTTTACCTTACCATTACCAAGGAATCTTACCTAATAATAGCATGCATATAGAGGCCAATGCACTTGCCCTAGAGGCACTTAGAAAATCACTTAGCAAAGAATATTTAAATATGATTTCTCATTGTGATTCCGTCTTTGCAGTGTGGAACATCTTGACCTTTCCAAAGCTTCAGCTGCGAATCTAAGTGAAGAAGGAATCTAGTGGAGAAGAATTCAACCAACGTTGCTTCATGGTCCAAGGGAATGACTCCCCTGAGGTACATTCGGATACTCAACTAGATAGTGCTAGTTCTTCTTTTGATGATTATATTGATCCTGATACATTGAATGAAGAGCTATTTATTGTTTGTGAGAACCTCCTTGAAAAATTAAAATTTTGAAAAAAAAAGCTTTGGATTAAATAGAAAATAAAGATTTATTTTCAAAACTTGAGTTGGCTTTGCAAGAGAAGGTTGAGATTTCAAATGAATGTGACTCCTTGAAATCCCAACTTGAACTTACTCTAAATGAAAACAAGATTTTGAAAAATAAAAATGATTGCAATGAAGTTTTGAAGAAAAATAAAGTTCTATCTTCAAAACTTGATTTTGTTGTAAAAGAAAATGAAACTTTGAAAAATAAATTTGCTTCTATTTTGAAGGATTTGGATTTGGTTTCTAAGAAAAATATTTCTTTGAAAATGATATAGATTCTCATCTTTGCCATGCTAGTATAGCTTCACACCTAGTATATCTATTGCATGCACCACTTCTTCTTCCATGATTGAAAATGATATATGTGTTTTGAAGAAAAGCGTTGATTGTTTGGGCTCCACATTGAGCCAATGTGCCATGAACCACACACGTTTGGAATCTATATTTCGAAAGAAATAAGTTCCATCTATGCATGCACACCATACGCGACATACACATGCTCCCCACGTTCATGCACACAACATAATATATGCTCATGTGTATACATGCACACATTGTAGACGTAAGGGCCACCTTACTAAGTTTTGTTATGATAGACTACATGATATAAATTTAGCAAATAAATTTATTTGGGTTAGAAAAGGAGCTAACTCCCATGGACTTAAAAGAGTATGGGTATCAAAATTCACCCCTACTTTATTTGATGTAGGTGTGGGCACTCACTTGATGTGAGAGTGTTGGCGCCTTGAAGTGGATGCGTTCTGAGCGAAATGCTAACTATTTTGATGTATCACTTTCAAGGGGAGTTTGGTGGGAGGACCACCTTAGTTTGGAGACATAGAGATGTACCCTCTTAGTTTTCGTAACAATCTCTAACTCCCATTTATATTTACATGCTTTTCATGTCATTGATTTTTAGCATGTTTTGATGTTTTTTGATTATTATATTAAATGCCATGATAATTAGATTGGTGATATACATGATTAATATTTGAGATACACCCATATTTTATATGGACCATTATTTTTGTGTACTCACTTTAGTTTATCTATTGTGTATATCCTAGTCTAATACATGTGTATTTACTTAATGATCATATTGGTTTATGTAACATTTTATGCTTCATGATTTGATTACATGTTTGGATGTCAGTTTTCATTAAAACTTGAGTTTATACTTGTACAACTAGTGAGCCACAAATAGATTATTATATGTTTGTGCTTGATTGCTCATTTGTACTCATTAGATGTACTATTATAGCCTAGTTTTGATGATTCATGCATTTTGACTTGTATTCCCTATTTTTTTGCATGTTTTTTATGTTTGTGATTAGCTTCATGTATATGTCTATTTTGTCTAAACTAAAAATTATACATATACATTCTTGAGCCACTTACCTTCATGCATATATTTTTGTGGACTCGTTCATATTTGGATATGTATGTATACTCTAGTTTGTACAAAATATACATATGCCTTGAAGTTTAAATTGTTTCAATGAAAATTAAATTTTAATGATTTTCGTATTTTCGTTTATAAAGGAATTTCACATTGAGCTTAATTGCCTATTTGTATGATAATGTCTTTCACACAAACTTATACACTCACATTATTTGATGTTTTCTCATGATTTTGTTTTCATGAGTATTGTATGTGCTATATAGACTTTGAGTGTCATTGGTTGTGTGATTTTCATGTTTTCATGGATATGTTATTGTTTTATTCCTTACTTGAAGGATTTCGTACTAGTTTTCAAGTTTTTCATAAAACTAGTTTGTATTCTTCATTTTAGTAGAGTTTTTAATTGTGCTTAAACTATTTTCAAACTTATTTTTTAAATACCCCTATCCATCCAAGGGCGGTTGGTTGGGCGACCATACCTTATATGCTCATTATTGAAAATCTATTTAAATATGTGCATGAAATGAGTGGTAGGGAGTATGAGTTATACACTTGATTTTCATTGTGCTTTCAATTGGAATTACAATTGATATTTATTTTGTATACTCATATGTATTTCTATATATGTATGCTTCAACTTCAAACGATATCAACTTAGATTGGTATTTAATTTTCATATATATATGTGTGTATGTGTGTTTTGATTATACTTACTATATCTCTATATTTTTAAGCACAAATTTAGTTATGCTAAGCTTGATTTAGTCCTTAATGACAATTATTTTTAAATTAGTATCTTATACATGCTTTGCATTATTTCATGAGTATTTCATAAAGGGGGAGAAAATTCATGTTCTACCTTTCAATTGGTTTTGTTTACCTTTGGTATCTTACTCCCACTCTTTATGTTGAAAAATGATATATTAGTTTTCATTTGGTTTCTTATGCTCCTAATGAAAATTATTTTCATTGGTATATATTTCATTTTCAATATTGATATCAAGGATCTTAAATTGATAGTATTCTTTATTTGGTATCTCCATTGTAAAATGATTTTAGCATTTAACTAAAAAGATTGGTTTATGTTTTCAATTGGTATCTAAAGTGTAAAATATTTTCAATTGGTACTAATTTTTACAATTGGTATCAAGGTTACCTATATGTTTATATCTTTCAATTGGTATTAAAAGTTTTATTAGTTTCTTTAAAATGTTTTGTTTATTTTCAATTGGTATCATAAATTGGTATCATGATGTTTCGATGTATACCTTCATACTTAATTGATATATCTTTCAATTGATATCATTTTGATTTATATTGCTTATATGCAAGAAAAGCTTAACATCTTCTCTATATTTAGATTCATGTTGAGTGTATGTCATATTGAAGTGATTGACCTTTCTTTGGTATGTAGTATACATGTGTAGAGGGAGCTTCACATCTCCTTTTATACATTGCATATTATGCTTTATATGGTTAGGATTTAGTCATCTCTTTTCATATAAATGTATGTATACAGGGGAATTTAACTTCACGTCTCTCCTCTTCATGAATGTATATAGCATATATACCTTTATTGTTTTGATTTATGCAAAAAAGGAGAAAACTATTATTTATACCCTTTATTATTTGTACCCCTTTGTTGATGAATTGACAAAAGAGGGAGAGATATTTTGAAATTTGATATATGCATGTTTATTTATATATGTTTGTTTTTATATGCATGTGTTTAAATTTGTTATCCTTTACCATTGGTATCAAAAGCATCTTTTATTGGTATTGATATCAAGAGCATCTTTTATTGTTTTGTTAGTATGAAGAGTTTTTATTGGTATCAAGAGCAACATTATTTTTAAGAACATGTTTATTTTAAATAGAGTCTTTATTGGTATTAAGAGCAACATCGTTTTTAAGAACATGTTTATTTTAAAATTGATATCAAAAGCATGTTTATTTCATCGGTATAAAAGATCATGTTTGTTTTATGCATGTTTATGCATATCTATATTGAGCATTCATTGCATATCTTTATTGTTTATTGCTATGCATGAGTTAAGGGGGAGCTTCTTTGAAGCTTAACTTTAATCCATGCATATATAACTACATGAGTTTTGTCATCATCAAAAATGGGGAGACTGTTGGCCCAGAGGCCCTTCACTCTAGTTTTGATGATGATTAACTCATGTAGTTATAGTTTACTAATAATATTGTGATATTTAATTTCAGATATTCGATCAAGATATTAGTAAGTGATTAGCTTCAATAAAGATATTTTGGAGCTTTTACATGGTGATTCAAGAGCTCGAGCGCCAAGTTCACATCTAACACTCGGTTGGAGTCAAGCTCGGTAGATCACGTTTGGATGGAGTCAACTTGGAGACGGAGTTCTATAAGAAGACATCGGTTTGTTTAGTTTAAGATTGTGTTTAGATCATTATAAAGATTAGATAGTGTTGATATGCTCAAGTTCACTATACACACACAGTTGTTTTTAAGTTTCATGTGTTTTGGTTTTTCGATTTAACCGATCTTAGTTTTCATGTCAAAAGCATAGATATAATATCTTTCATGTATATTGGATTCTATCCATATACAATATGCTTCAAAGTTGTTTAAATATCATGTTTTTTTTATTTACATGTGTTTTGAAAAAATCGGATTTTCATTTAAAAAATCCAAGCTTCAGAAAATACGGTTTTTGGTTTAAGGCAAATTTTCAAGAACAAAAAAATGGTTCAAATTGTTTAAAATATGTGTTGAATTTTTATCACACATATTTGTATTTCAAAGATCTAATAAGAACTGATTTTTGTGAAATTTATGTGATTTTATGGGATTTATTTGATAATAAAAACTCAAGTTTTTAAGTCCTATAATGGCTAGACTGGCTGTCTACCGGTTGACCGGAACGGTCCACCGTAGCAGTAGTCGGTCGACCGGTGCAGTCGACCGACGTGCACAAGCGTGCACGCCAGCTTGAGCTGGTCGGCCGGTCGACCGGGTTGGACGACCGTCCAGAGAGCTCTGCTCTCTGGAAATGGCCCCGGTTGACCGGGCCGGTCGACCGGCAGAGAGCTCTGCTCTCTGTATCCAGTCTCGGTCGACCGGAGGCACAACGGTCAGAAATATGACCGTTGGCCGGTCGGTTGACCGGAAGGGCAAAACAGCCCTTTCCAACTACAACGGCCAGATTTCATATTGGGCTATAAATACCCCCCATTTGAGTTTGTTTTTAACAAGTTTTTCAAGAGCAAAATTCTCTTTCTTTCTAGTGTTTATATACAAGTTTTCAAAAGAGTTTTTAAGCCAAAAGATTTTATCTTTATTTATTTAAAGGGTTGAAAAAAATCAATAAAAGGAAAAGTCTTTGGGATTGGTTTTTTATCTTCATTTCTATAGCTTTTCTAGAAGTTTTCCCAAGAGTTTTTCTTTGTGATTTTGATTTTCAAACTCTTTGTTTTCTCACACTTGAGCTATCTATCTATCCTATCTATTAGGATTATTATTTTGTAGGAAAATTAGTTTGTGGTTGTTAATACCATCAAGTTGTAAACCTTCCATCTTTGTGATATCCCTCTAGTGAGAGGTGATTGTGTTGATATCCCTCTAGTGAGAGGTGATCGTGGAAGTGGTATTTGTATCCCTGTAGTGAGAGGTAGAGATTGTGTTGGAATCCCTCAAGTGTGAGGTGATTGTGTTTGAGTGGCTTTGAGCCTAATCCCTCTCGTGAAAGGTTGATCATTGTTTGGCTAAGTGCCTATCCCTCTAAGTGTAAAGGTGATTTGTTTTGTGCCTTACCTCTAAGTGTAGAGGTTATATTTGTTGGAGAGAAAAGTTGTGTACTCCCGATTATATTTGCCCAAAATTTTCAGTGGAGGCTCCCTGTGTGGGAAGTCCTGTGTGGACGAGTTAGTAAAAATCCTTCTGTGTGAAGACGGGGATGTGGAGCTGTATGCTTGAACCTCGAAATATATCTCGGTGTTTGTGTTTGATCCACTTTCTCTAACTCTCTCTTACATTGTGCATTGCATCTTATTGTCATATCATATATACATGCTTGGTTTGATTGTGTGCCTATACTTGTGTTAAACCAAGAGATCTTCATATAGCACCTCAACTCTTATTCAGAGGAATCAAGAGGAGTTAGTCCAGAGCCCTTCACCAGAAATTCGACTACACTCTTTGGTTACACTAAGTGTGTTGCATTAAGTTTTTAAATTTTGCATTATTTGTTATTAGATTAGCCTTACACCTATTCATCCCCCCTCTAGGTGAACTTTCAATCGGTTCATCTTAGCGATAACCGATTACTTTTCAAAGTGGGCAGAAGGTATACCACTTATTGAAGTCAAAACTTTCAATGTGGTTAACTTTATTAAACTCCATGTCATCTATCGATTTGGTGTCCCCAGGCGGATTATTCATGACAACGGTCCCCAGTTTACAAGCAAAATATTCTATAGGTTACGCAACAAATACCAAATTTAGAATGTGCCTTCAACCACTATAACCCTGTTGCCATTGGTTTAGCGAAAGCATTCAACAAGATAATCTTTAAGGTACTCAAGATATTTATTTTATCAAGCAAACGAGATTGGAATGAGAAGCTCAGTGAATGTCTTTGGGCCTACCGAACTACGGTCCGAACCCCAACAGACAACACGCCTTATTCTCTGGTATACGGGTGTGAAGCAGTCATACCTCTAGAGATCCAGATGTCATCGCTACGGGTCGCTTTAGCAACAAAGATGACTAAGAAAGATAACGATCAGTTACGCATTCAAGAACTCGAAGCCCTAGATGAGAAATGACTACAAGCTCAACAACGCATTTAGTTGTACCAAGCTCGTATCTCAATAGCCTTCAATAAGAAGGTTAAAGAAAGGATGTTCCAAAAAGGAGACTTGGTTTTACCCGTGTAATGCCCCGATGCCAAAGATACGGGGTCGTTATGGCGACGTACATACGCGAGGTGAAAACAACCTCACGCGTACGTTAAGCCTCAGTACAGGGAATCACCTCCATAGACATAATGGTTCCAGCAGGAAATAAGTACAAGAATACCTGCAGAAAGGAGGTTAGTGATCATAACAGATATAAAAACAGGGATAAATGAGATAACAGAAATAAATTACCAAGATACCTATAAAGAGTCTCGATGAGAAATCTCCTATGTGACTCCAGGGCACTATCTGATAATACGGTAGCTCGGATTTCCAACCTGGGCATGCAAACCCAGGGTCGTCAGAAAGCGACCTAGTGAGTGATAAAATGAAGGAGGCAATAATAGGTACTATAGAAATACAAGCACAATAATAATAGATAATACATGCTGTTGTAATAGTGATACCATATCCTAAGCATATAATAAGCGTATAAGTAGCAGCAAAAGTATCTAAACATGAACGATATAAGCATGTTATCTTTTATTACCATCACTACCTAGCTGGTTATCATCTGGTCATGTCTTTAGGCGTGTCCGGTTGATATCATAAATACTGTTGTCTAGGGGTGACGTGATAGCAGTGACCATACAGGTGGGCATAAGCAATATGAATATGCAGGGGGGTATATGCAATATAACCACAATACTGTGTTGTGCATATATAGTAATGATGTTTGCACGGAATACAGGAGACAGAATATATGCAATGCAGATTATACATGTACATGAGTAGGACGCCACCACAGAATGCATAGCATGAAACAGGTAAGGTAACAACATATACAGGTAACATGATAACAGCGAAATGATCAGATACAGGAACATATACAACTAAACAATAGAATACATGTATCAGGCAAGTTATGTTATTTATACAATAGTAGCAATCAGTACCACCTGGTATTATAATCAATCTCTTCCAGTGTCCCATACCACTGGCAGTTCATACTAGAGCCCGCACTCCAGTCGAACCCATCCGGACATGGCCTACGGGTACCATTATTCAAACGAGAGAGTGACCAAATAACAAGTGTTCCCAACGTCACTATTGTGTATACTGTTTTATTATGTTAACTGGAAACCCATGGTCGAGGAGCTCTTCTCGGGTGGGTGTATCCCGTGCATACCCGGGACAACGGCCTTAAACAGACCCCTGGCTGCTGAGACCAGGGCCAGCCCACTAAGGCTGTAACATGTAACGGGAATCTCAATGAGCTAAAATAATAACGGGAAACGGGAGCTCATGAGTAACAGGCGGTAGCCAGCACTACCCCGTCCCTTGCAGTGGGACAAACAATGGATCCAGACATCCACCCGATATGATCTAATCAACCGTCAAGTCTCCCCCAATACCCAAGTTATCTTTCTTATCTTTCTTTATACAATATAACAGGAACAAGTACGGGACATGGTACAAGTAATACGATAACATGACATGAGCTCTGTTGATAGCATGAAACACGATAACGGGAAAGGGAAACGATAGATGTGGAATTCCACACATTGCATATCAACAGCTCATGTATCCAGTAACAGGAATTAAGCAATCATAAAACAGGCATACAGGAATAGTATGGAACAAGAATACATGTAATAGGAACAGGGATCCATATGACAGGAATAGAGAAACCATACATGCATGTGTAACAGTGATATGCGGAGAATCCATCTAACGATGATCACAGTATATGAAATGACGGTGTTCTGTGAAGTGGTGCACATGAATACGGTGTGACGTGTCATAGCATCTGTGCAACTGTGATACCTATACATGTGATAACAGGGTCCCGGGTGACAGGATATGTAAGCCACGGTAAATATGCAGGAGATAACAGTGTCCCGTCTAACAAGTCTCTATGTAACCAATAGACATGAATATGCAATACAAGGGATGTAAACTATCGTGTCCAGTGTTCTATGGCTATATCATCTACTCGAGTGTCAAATACAACTACACTAATGGTCACTATCTTATGACTACGGTGGGTACCATCAAAGTATTGAACTAATGATCTATTTTAATTATCAAGTTAATCTCGTTAACCAATCGTCCAGATATACCTATACATGGTATACTAACTCAGGTAATCTCTATCTCTATGTTGTAATTACAAGGGTGTCCCCACAATGACATTTGTAGGAAATAATAATTATAAAGATTAGGACATTTATAATAAACAATAATTTTAATGATTTACCGATAATGAAGTAAGCATCACTTTTACTAAACATGATAAAAATATAATTTATAAAAATAAAACACTTACAAACTAGCAACGGGAAGGTAGCTCTCTTCCTCACGATCGCAACGGATCCAGAATCGTTCAAATCGGAGTCCAGATGCTCCAGTTATCGCCCGAATACTAAAAATCAGCAAAATGGGTATATGTAAAGAAAAATAATTCAAATGTAATTAATAAAATGGAGCAGGGGGTTTTCTGCAAATTTTACCTTTAATTTGTTTGGATGCGGGTTGACGGGTTCACGGGTCGGGTTTGCACCAATACCCAAACCCATAACTTAATTAAATGGGTTCATGGGTTAACGGGTTTTAAAACAGACCCAATAGGGTTATTGGGTAATTGGGATCGGGTTTAGAGGGATTATGGGTTCGGGTTTCCACCCGAACCCATAAACATTTAACAGCAGCGGCAGCAGCAACCGCTTCTGCCGCGCTCCTCCGCCGGCGGCGGGTCTGCTTCGCCGGCAGCGGGCCTCCCCCGCAGGTGGGAAGAGAGAGAGAAAGAAACGGAGGGATGGAGAGGAAAGAAGAGGAAAGAAAAGAAAAGAGAAGAAGAAGAAAAAAGGAAGGAAAAGAGGAGGACTAGGAGGTGGTGCCCCGGGCGGTGGGTGCGCGCGGTGGCTCGCCGGCCGGGGGCGCGGTGGCCCCGGCCAGGCTGTGACGCGGCCGCCGGCGGTGCTTGCGGCGGCCAGCGACGCTGGCAATGGGTCTGCCCCCTCCCCTTTTTGGGTGTCTGCACAGAGAGAGGGAGAGAGTGTGGGGGGAAAGAGAGAGAGAAGAGAGAGAGAGAGAGAGAAGAGTTTAAGAAAGGAGAGAGAGAGGTTTAGAGAGAGAGAATTGTGAAAGAGAGAGAATGTGTCTTTAAAGGAGAGAGAGAGGCGGTTGGGAATGGCGGTGGAGGGAAATTTCTAGAAAAAGGGAGAAGAGAAAGGAAAAGAAGGGGAAAGAAAAAGATTAAAAAAAATTTAATATTATAATATTGGCCCAATATTCGACCAGCTCCGAACGGTGCCCAAAAATTACAGAAATAAAGAATATTATCCTGAGACGTAATATAAAAACGGTTTGCAGAAATTATATCCAGTTTGCAAATTAAAAATCCTGGAAGATGACGCCAGTACTAGGCGACACCGGTTTGACCCGATTTTCGATAAATTCAGAAAATTCCCCCAAAAATACCTTCGCGTAGATCATATGATTCTAAGACACCTGGCAAAAGCGGATTCCTAAAATTCTACTCCATTTGTGAAATAAACATCGGAGAGCTGCTGATCGGTGTCGGTCGACACCGACTACGGAGATTTTCCAAAATAATCCAAAAAAATTTCAGAAAATCCTGAAAAATCTAACATATTAGAAAATAATTTTTGAAACTGAATTCGGCTCAATCGGACTACCACGGAGGTCAAATCAACATTATACGTCGTATCGCGTACCGATACTGTGATACGTACATCGGGGATCAGGGGGTTACATTTCTCCCCACCTTACAAAAAATTTCGTCCTCGAAATTTCACATCAGGAGGGAGATCAATATTTTTGACCCCAAAGTCTAAATGTTACGGGTCCACGACACTTCCGCTGCGCACTCTGATATCTAGAAGGAACTTAAGGCGGAGAATAATTGTAGAGAAATGAAATACTAACGGATTGGACGTAATAAGATGCAAAGAAAACGAGAAGAAAATCGGATATTCTGGTGGATAACTATCAGTAAGGAATACAAAAGAGTCAGGAACTGAATGGGCAATGACATGGTATTCTTGTATTCGTCGCTGGAATCCAACTGTAGATACAGACAAGTTTGAATCTGAGTCTGCTTGTACTGTTGGTAAGAGCCCGAGTATGGACCCAGGTGGTTACCCACACCAGGTGTGAACCTAGGCTCTGATACCACTATGTAACGCCCCGATCCCAAAGATACGGGGACATTATGACGACGTACATATGCGAGGTGAAAACAACCTCACGCGTACGTTAAGCCTCAGTACAGGGAATCACCTCCATAGACATAATGGTTCTAGCAGGAAACAAGTACAAGAATACCTGCAGAAAGGGGGTTAGTGATCATAACAGATATAAAAACAGGGATAAATGAGATAACAGAAATAAATTACCAAGATACCTATAAAGAGTCTCGATGAGGAATCTCCTATGTGACTCCAGGGCACTATTTGATAATACGGTACCTCGGATCTCCAACCTGGGCATGCAAACCCAGGGTCGTCAGAAAGCGACCTAGTGAGTGGTAAAATGAAGGAGGCAATAATAGGTACTATAGAAATACAAGCACAATAATAATAGATAATACATGCTGTTGTAATAGTGATACCATATCCTAAGCATATAATAAGCGTATAAGTAGAAGCAGAAGTATCTAAACATGAACGATATAAGCATGTTATCATTTATTACCATCACTACCTAGCCGGTTATCATCTGGTCATGTCTTTAGGCGTGTCCGGTTGATATCATAAATACTGTCGTCTAGGGGTGACGTGATAGCAGTGACCATACAGGTGGGCATAAGCAATATGAATATGCATGGGGGCATATGCAATATAACTACAATACTGTGTTGTGCATATACAGTAATGATGTTTGCACGGAATACAGGAGACAGAGTATATGCAATGCAGATTATACATGTACATGAGTAGGACGCTACCACAGAATGCATAGCATGAAACAGGTAAGGTAACAACATATACAGGTAACATGATAACGGCGAAATGATCAGATACAGGAACATATACAACTAAACAATAGAATACATGTATCAGGCAAGTTATGTTATTTATAAAATAGTAGCAATCAGTACCACCTGGTATTATAATCAATCTCTTCCAGTGTCTCATACCACTGGCAGTTCATACTAGAGCCCGCACTCCAGTCGAACCCATCCGGACATGGCCTACGGGTACCATTATCCAAATGAGAGAGTGACCAAATAACAAGTGTTCCCGACGTCACTATTGTGAATACTGTTTTATTATGTTAACTGAAAACCCATGGTCGAGGAGCTCTTCTCGGGTGGGTGTATCCCGTGCATACTCGGGACAACGGCCTTAAACAGACCCCTGGCTGCTGAGACCAGGGCCAGCCCGCTAAGGCTGTAACATGTAACGGGAATCTCAATGAGCTAAAACAATAACGGAAAACGGGAGCTCATGAGTAACAGACGGTAGCCAGCACTACCCCGTCCCCTGTAGTGGGACAAATAATGGATCCAGACATCAACCCGATATGATCTAATCAACCGTCAAGTCTCCCCCAATACCCAAGTTATCTTTCTTATCTTTCATTATACAGTATAACAGGAACAAGTACGGGACATGGTACAAGTAATACGATAACATGACATGAGCTCTGTTGATAGCATGAAACACGATAACGGGAAATGGGAAACAATAGCTGTGGAATTCCACACATTACATATCAACAGCTCATGTATCCAGTAACGGGAATATCAATATCAGTAACGGGAATTAAGCAATCATAAAATAGGCATACAGGAATAGTATGGAACAAGAATACATGTAATAGGAATAGGGATCCATATGACAAGAATAGAGAAACCATACATCCATGTGTAACAGTGATATGCCGAGAATCCATCTAACGATGATCACAGTATATGAAATGACGGTGTTCTGTGAAGTGGTGCACATGAATACGGTGTGACGTGTCATAGCATCTGTGCAACTGTGATACCTGTACATGTGATAACAGGGTCCCGGGTGACAGGATATGTAAGTCACGGTAAATATGCAGGAGATAACAGTGTCCCGTCTAACAAGTCTCTATGTAACCAATAGACATGAATATGCAATACAAGGGATGTAAACTATCGTGTCCAATGTTCTATGGCTATATCATCTACTCGAGTGTCAAATACAACTACACTAATGGTCACTATCTTATGACTACGGTGGGTACCATCAAAGTATTGAACTAATGATCTATTTTAATTATCAAGTTAATCTCGTTAACCAATCATCCAGATATACCTATACATGGTATACTAATTCAGGTAATCTCTATCTCTATGTTGTAATTACAGGGTGTCCCCACAATGACATTTGTAGGAAATAATAATTATAAAGATTAGGACATTTATAATAAACAATAATTTTAATGATTTACCGATAATGAAGTAAGCATCACTTTTACTAAACATGATAAAAATATAATTTATAAAAAGAAAACACTCACAAACTAGCCACGGGAAGGTAGCTCTCTTCCTCACGATCGCAACGGATCCTGAATCGTCCAAATCGGAGTCCGGATGCTCCAGTTATCGCCCGAATACTAAAAATCAGCAAAATGGGTATATGTAAAGAAAATAATTCAAATGTAATTAATAAAATGGAGCAGGGGGGTTTCTATAAATTTTACCTTTAATGGGTTTGGATGCGGGTTGACGGGTTCACGGGTCGGGTTTGCGAACCCATAACTTAATTAAATGGGTTCATGGGTTAACGGGTTTTAAAATAGACCCAATAGGGTTATTGGGTAATTGGGATCGGGTTTAGAGGGATTATGGGTTCGGGTTTCCACCCGAACACATAAACATTTAACAGCAGCGGCAGCAGCAACCGCTGCTGCCGCGCTCCTCCGCCAGCGGCTAGTCTGCTCCGCCGGCGGCGGGCCTCCCCCGCAGGTGGGAAGAGAGAGAGAGAGAGAAAAAAACGGAGGGATGGAGAGGAAAGAAGAGGAAAGAAAAGAAAAGAGAAGAAGAAGAAAAAAGGAAGGAAAAGAGGAGGACTAGGGGGTGGTGCCCCGGCAGTGGGTGCGCGCGGTGGCTCGCCGGCCGGGGGTGCGATGGCGCCGGCCGGGCTGTGGCGCGGTCGCCGGCGGTGCTTGCGGCGACCGGCGACGCTGGCAACGGGTCGGCCCCCTCCCTTTTTTGGGTGTCTGCACAGAGAGAGGGAGAGAGTGTGGGGGGAAAGAGAGAGAAGAGAGAGAGAGAGAAGAGTTTAAGAGAGGAGAGAGAGAGGTTTAGAGAGAGAGAATTGGGAAAGAGAGAGAGAATGTTTCTTTAAAGGGGAGAGAGAGAGGCGGTTGGGAATGGCGGTGGAGGGAAATTTCCAGAAAAAGGGAGAAGAGAAAGGAAAAGAAGGGGAAAGAAAAAGATTAAAAAAAATATTTTAATATTATAATATTGGCCCAATATTCAACCAGCTCCGAACAGTGCCCAAAAATTAAAAAAAATAGAGAATATTATCCTGAGACGTAATATGAAAATGGTTTGCAGAAATTATATCCGGTTTGCAAATTAAAAATCCTGGAAGATGACGCCGGTACCGGGCGACACCGGTTTGGCCCGATTTTGGATAAATTCAGAAAATTCCCCAAAAATACCTTTATGTAGATCATATGATTCTAAGACACCTGACGAAAGCGGATTCCTAAAATTCTACTCCGTTTGTGAAATAAACTTCGGAGAGCTGCTGATCGGTGTCGGTCGACACCGACTACGGAGATTTTCCAAAATAATTCAGAAATTTCCAAAAAATTCTGAAAAATCTAACATATTAGAAAATGATTTTTGCAACTGAATTCGGCTCAATCGGACTACCACGGAGGTTAAATCAACATTATATGTCGTATCGCGTACCGATACTGTGATACGTACATCGGGGATCAGGGGGTTACAACCCGTCAGACGACCTATGGTCATGATGCACAAAACTAAAAGCAAATTTCAACCCAAATAGGAAGGACCATTTGTGATAGAAACAGTCTACTCAAACGGGGCCCACCACCTAGCAACTCCAGATGGCGACATACTCATGATGCCAGTTAATAGCAATTTTCTAAAGAAGTACTATCCTTGATCACGTTAACACCTTACCTCTGATCAAATATGTATTCCTTATGATTATATTAACATTAAACTTCTGGTCATTCAAATTAGGATCATTTGATTTTTTCTCCTTCCTCAAAGGATTATCTTTTGCCACCAAGTAGAATTGATTTTGATTCTATTACTCATGATCTGTCAAAGATGATATTTCAGTAGGGAATGCCAAGTTACCTATCTCATTCCTCACGGAGTTCTTCTTAACTCTTTAATTCCCAACAAGATTTTAAAGGTCACCAGTGGAATACAGAAATGTTCATTTTATATGACACGATCTGAAACCTTTGGTAAATAAGGTTAGAGGAAAATATTAGATTTTAAGTCTAATAAAAATTCTCAACAACTCATCATGCTGAGGGTAATAGCATGGCTAACCCAACTCAAATGGAGCCTGATAAAGGCATACCAAATCCGTTGACAGCTGAGGATTTGTTAAAAATCTTAAGGGACCTGATCCCATTTGATTCACCTCCAAAATCTCTTACCTATTTCTGTCCATGGGATGGTAGAATCGCACAAAACGATATTCATTTCTCGAATGAAGTGAATCAGAAGTTAAACCTATCATGTTAACATTAAACCTCTAATAGTAAGACTCTAATATATTTCCCGGCGGATAAAATCAACATCCCCAGCGAAAGATTCTAACTTTTCCCGACAGATCAAAGCTTCACTTGTCATTTTCTTCCATAGAGTGACAGATCGACTTAAAGTAACGTAAATCACGAGGCAGTCCCTATCTCTGAACAGTAAATTTAGACTCAAGCTGTTATATCTATAAGAGATCCCTGAACAGTCAAGTTTACATCCTAATTCTTTATTCTACCTCAGGAATAAATTTTTTTTGCTATTTTATTCGGTCTTTAAGTCGGTCATGTCCAGTCAATCACCTCTGAACCGACGAGTCCCGATCTTCAGTCTAGTAGGGACTTTTATTCTTACCGTTATGTCCAGTTCATCACCTCTGAATGGCAGAATTCTAAACTTAGCGGCGTCTCAATATGTCATGTCCAGTTCATCACCTCTGAACCGACAGACAGTCAGGTTCCCTCTTTGTATTGTCATGTCCTTTTATCACCTCTGAACTATAGGGCTCTGAATTCGGTAGTCTCTGAACAGTCATGTCCACTTCATCACCTTGAACCAATCGAATCCCGAACTTCATTCTTTAGTCCTTTGTGAACTTCTCTTCTGCTGTCATGTTAACATTAAACCTCTGAATAGTGAATTGCGAGCCTGTTGTCTCTTAGTTGGTCATATCCAGTCAACCACCTCTGAACTAATGAGTGACCAGATTCAATTCACCCTTGTAGCCTCTTGTAAGCTAGCTGCCAAGTTAATATGACTACCTCTAGCAGCGGATTTAGAATTTAGCGTGTCTTAGTCTATCATGTTCAATCAATAACCTCTGAATAGACGGGTCCCTAAAATTGGGTTCACCCCTTTTAAGCTTTGTTGTCATGTCCAGTTTGTCACCTCTGAACAACAAACGCTTTGAGATTAGTGGTTTCTCAATCGATCATGTCCAGTTTATCACCTCTAAATCAATAGATAGCTAAGTCTCATTCTCCCAAGTCCAGTACAGACTATTGTACTATCGTCATGTCCAGTTCATCACCTCTGAACGACAAAAATCCTAAGTCTGGTAATCTTCAACCAGCCATGTCCAATTTGTCACTTCTAAGCTGACAAATTTCAGACTTCATTCTCCAGTTCAGTAGGAACTATCATGTTGTTTGTGGTGTCTAGTTCGTCACAACAAGTTCATATCCTGATGGTTTTTGATTTGTTATATTAATATTTACCTCTGAATAGAAAGATAGTCAAGTTCCCTTCATTTTCTTTTTTATCCCAAGGAGATTTGAATCGAATAGTTATTCAAACTTATTGGTGGTAATTTATAAAATTCCTAAGTCTATCACGTTTTCAACCTCTGAATAGATTAGTTAATATTCTTATGGTACAAGTCGAAAGATTATACCATTATCTTGATTCTTCTGAGAGTTAAATTTAAACCTAAAATTACTGCAAACTCAGAAGATAAAGAAAGCAGGAACATGAAGAGTCAATAAAAATTATGTTTTTTTATTGATTTTAAAAAAAGAGAGAGATACATAAATTACAAGCTACGCTTACCTTTCGTAGGACTTGATCCTTTTTTCAAGTGTGGCCAGTTTGCTCTTTCTTTTTTCAAAAGCTCTGATGAAAGCCTGCGATCTCAGCTCCGCTTCGTTGAAGTTCACCATTTGGGACAAGTGAGCCTCAATCTCTGCTAGAGTTGCCCTCTTTGCCATCTCCTGCTGTAAGACTTCATCGTTCTGGGCGTTGAGCTTCTCCAACCGAGCGATCTCCTCGAGATGCACCGTTCAGCCTTGGACAGGAGAAGATTGGCCCTTTTGATCATCTCTTTGGCCTTTTCAATCTTATCTTCGGCATCAAGAAGAGCGTTGTTGGAGACATCGATAGCGACACCGATCTCTACCTTGTATTGGTCTAAGGTTACAATCACCCAGTTTTAGAGTTTTGATGATCACAAAACATATATAGTTATTTGTACTAATCAAGTTTAAGTGTTTAAGATTATTTCATGGTTCTTAGGATACAAGAAGTTTCTTCCCCTAAAGGAAGGTGGTGTTGACTCAAGATGACTCAAATACGGGATCAAGAATTCAAGTAACTCAACAATGCATATGGAAAAGCCCGATTGAAGATCTTGTAGTCACCTAAACCGTTTTAAGATCTTAGTATGTTAAAGAGTAAGGATATGATAGATGTGCACAAGAAGTTATACACAGAAAAATACACTTTTCAAAAATACAAGTTTTAAGTAGTGTTAGTTTTATTGCATGTTTGGTATTAATACATGTTTCATAATTTTCTAAATTTTTATATCAAGCTTAGAACATGTATTTTATCTCCTATACTATGCTACTTAACCCTCAAACTAATTCAAAATATTTTAAAAATATTTCAAAATTCAAAAATCTATTTAAATCATATTTTACGCCATAACGGTCGACCGGGCGGTCGATCGGGCCTTTTGGCCGTGGGCGTGCACGCTGTGCACATTTGTCGGTCAACGGGGGTGGTCGACCGTCAACCCCTGCAGTCGACCGACTCATGACACTTGCTCTCGGTTTGTGCCGGTTGACCGGGCCGGTTGACTAGCCGTTCAAAATTCTCTTTCTAAATTGACTTACGGTCGACCGAGCGGTCGACCAGAGCCAACGGCTATTTGCGAGGTGACTTGCCTGTCGACCGGCAGCTGTCCAGACTGGCACCAACGGGGCCCGGTCGACCGGCCGTTCATAATTCTCTTTTTAAATTGACCTCCGGTCGACCGAGCGGTCGACCGGAGCCAACAGCTATTTGCGAAGTGGCTTGCCGGTCGACCGGCAGCCGTCCAGACTGGAACCAACGGCTCTATTTTGGATCTATTTTGTTTTTTATGAGTTCCAACGACTATTTTCTATTTATAAGTGGTTAAACTCACCCTTATAACCTAGTATGACTTATGAATGATATTTATCTTTTGCCTATAAATAGAGGTCAAAAAGAAAAACATCCAAGTTTCAAGTAATTTCAAGAGAAGAATTGTTTCATTGCTTTCCATTTTCAAAATTCTTTCTATTATAAAATTTTTCAGTTGGTTTTCAAGTCTTCTAAGTCTTTACTACTGAAATTTTTCTCACTTTACTTCTTAAGCCCAAAATCATACTCCACTCTATAAGAAGTTGTAAGAGAGTGTTTGTGGTCTTTCTAGATCACTAAGTGACTTGTATTTCATTGAGTTATTGTAATGCCCCGATCCCAAAAATATAGAGACGTTATGGCAACGCACGTACGCAGGGTAGAGATACCCTCATGTATGCATGCTAAGCCTCAGTACATGAAATAGTTTCCATCATACAAGAGTTCCAGTATTAAATAAGTACAAGAATAGCTGTAAAAAAGAGTCAGTGATCAAAACAGGTATGAAAATAGGGATAAATAAGATAATAAAAATAAATCACAAAGATACCTATGAATGGTCTCGATGATGAGTCTACTATGTGAATCCAAAAGAAATATCGGACAATACAATATCTGGGATCTCTAACCTGCGCACGCAAACCCAGGGTCGTCAGAAAGTGACCTAGTGAGTGGTAAAATGAAGGAGGCAGTAATATATACTATAGTAATACAGGCACAATAATATAGACTACCTATTATATATTAGTGAAACCACATAATAGGAATTTAATAATCAGTAGAAATATAACCATGTCATCTTCTACTACCATCACTACCTAGCAAGTTATCATCGGGTCATATTTATAGCAGGATCGTGGTGATGTGATGGGAATGAACATGCATATGTGCATGTGCAACATAACACTACTGTGTCATGCATATACAGTAATGATGTCTGTAAAGTATACAGTAAGCAGAATATATGCAATGCAGAGTATACATGTACATGAGTAGTATGCCATCACAGAAAATGTAACTTGTATCAGGAAGTGTAAGAAGGCATACAGATAACATGATAGTGGATAAATTCTCAGGAATAGTAACAAGTACAACTAAACAATAGTAAACATGTATCGGGCAAGTCATGGTATTTATATACAATAATAACAATCAGTACCACCTGGTATTTTAATCAATCTCTTTCAGTGTCTCATACCACTAGCAGTTCATACTAGAGCCTGCACTTCAGTCGAACCCATCCGGACATGGCTTCGGGTACCATTATCCAAACGAGAGAGTGACCAAATAACAAGTGTTCCTGTCATCACTATTGTTTATACTATTTTATTATTTTAATTAGAAACCCAATAGTCAAGGAGCTCTAGTCAAGTGAGTGTACCCCGTGCATACCCGGGATCACGGCTTTAAACAGACCCCTGGCTGCTCAGACCAGGGCCAGCCCATTAAGGATGTAACATGTAACGGGAACTCAATGAGCTAAAATAATAACGGGAAACTGGAGCTCATGAGTTATAACAGACGGTAACCAGCACTACCCCGTCCCCTGCAGTGGGACTAACAATGGATCCAAACATCCACCCGACAAGATCTAATCAACCGTCAAGTGTCCCCCACCCCATCTTATATTTCATACATTTAATGTACACAGGGTATCATGAACAAGAACAGTACATGATACGTGTAATACGATAACAGGATATGAGCTCTATTGATCACAAAATAAGATAATGGGAAATGGGAAACAATAGATGTGAAATTCTAGAGGTGGTCCCCGTGGCTTGAATTCACGTGGCACTTAGTTTCACATATCGCATATCAACAGCTCATATATCCAGTAACAAGAATATCAGTAACGAAAAATAATCATGCAACAGGAATATATAAAATATACATTCAACAATATGACATGCAATATGAATGATGATCCATATGACAAGAATATAGAAACCATACATGCATGTGTAACAGTAATGTAGAAACATGATATAACTGTGTACCGAGTATCCATGTAACGAGGATAACAATATATGAAATGACGGTATTCCGTGAATTGGTGTATCTATATATCGGTGGGACATGAATAAGAAATATTAGTGTTACGTGTCATAGTATCTGCATAACGGTGATACATGTATATGAGATAACAGTGTCCCGTGTGACAGGATATCTAAGTCACGGTGTTCCGAGCGTATGCACGAATATGCAATGCATTGTATGTAAACAACTGTATCTGGTTTAATAGGGTGGCCATATCATCTACTCAAGTGTCGAATACTTATATTATGAATACGGTACTTGTGAAAATTATTAACTTCTATGTCTACTTTTTATAATAAATCAGGTAATAAAGTAATGTATGGGTATATTATTTATAATTATTACGTTTTAATTACAGGGATTTACCAACGATTACATTTTATTAAACAATAACTATCATGAGTTACCATTAGTCAAGATTTATTAAATAGGTAATCAATCAAATTCACTAAACATGATAAAATATAATTTATGAAAGAAAAAACTCACAAACTAGCCACGGAAAGGTAGCTCTCTTTCCCACGATCGCAACGGTTCCAAGATCGTCTAAATTGGACACCGGATGCTCCAGATATCGCCCGAACACTAAAAGTAATAGAAATGGGTTAAATATGTAATAATAAAGATATCTCAAATGCAAATCTTATAAATTATGAGGGGTTTTCTATAGTTTTACCTTTATTGGTTTTGGATGCGGGTTTGGTAAGATAATGGGTCAAGTTTGGATCCAATACTCAAACCCATAACTTAAGTATAATGGGTTATCGGGTTTATGGGTTATCGGGTCAGGTTGAGGGCTATTGGGTTTAACCCATTAGAGAGAGATAACAGAGAGGGACGGCAGGGGCTGCGGCGGCCCGCCCCGCCGGCGTCTGCAGGGCCCGCCGACGCCTGGAAAACGAGAGCTGGGGGGAGAGAGAGATGGAGAGAGCGAGAGAGAGAAAAGAAGAAGAAAAAGAAAAGGAAGAAGAAGGAGAAGAAAAAGACAGGAAAAGAAGAAGAAAGAAAAAGAAGAAGAAGAAGAAGAAGAAGAAGAGAAGGAGAAGAAGAAGAAGGAAAAGAAGGAGGAGGAGAAGAGGGGGTGGTGCCCAGTGGCACGCCGGCCACCGGGACGCACCTGCTCTCCGGCGGCAAGGTCGCCGGTGTTTGGCCTCCTGGGCTGAAAAGAAAAACAGAGAGAGAGGGGGAGAGAGATAGTGAGTGAGAGAGGAAAGAGAGAGGAGAGGGAGTTTGAGAGAGTTTGAGAGAGAGAGGATGTGCGAATTAGAGAGGGAGAGGGGGAGAGAGGAAGATTTTTAAAAATAGAAGAGAAAGAGATGGTGATGGAAAAATCCAGAGAATGGGGGAAAGAGAGGAAGAGAAAAAAGAATAAAAGGATTTATTAAATGTTATTTAATTAGGTCAAATTTGACTAGTTCCGAATAGTTCTCAAAAATTATAAAAAATAGAGAATATTATTTTGAGATCTAATATGAAAACGGTTTAAAGAAATTCAGTCTGGTTTCCAAAATAAAAATCCTGGAAGGTTTCGTCGGTATTAGGTAACACCAGTTTGGCCAGATTTTTCATAAATTCAGAAAAATCTCAAAAAATACCTTCTCGGAGAAAATATGATTCTAAAATACAAGATGAAAATAGATTCCCAAAATGCAACTCCATTTGTTAATTAAAAAAATCGTAGAGCAGATTATCGGTATCGGTCGACATTGACTACGGAGATTTTCCAAAATAATCCAAAAAAATCTGAAAAATCTAAAATATTAAAAAAATAATATCTGAAACTTAAATTGGCTCAATATGAGTAGAAGAAAGATCAAATCAACTTTGTACGATGTATCGAGTACTGATACTGTGATACGTACATCAGGAATCAGGCGGTTACAGTTATGGTTCCTCTTGTGTAAGGATAGTATTATTGGAGTTGGGTACTCCGGTCTTCTGTAGACCTAGTTGTAATCCCTTGGGTGTAAGGTTCCTTTGTGAAAGTTCCCTTTATGGATATACTGGAAATCCTTCATAGTGGTGAAGGCGGGGACGTAGAGCAGTGGATCGAACCTCGAAACAATCTCTTGTGTTTGCGATTGATTTCTTCTTGCTCTTTATTACTTTACATTCTTTACTTATGATACTATTTGTCGTGCTTTCAATATTGCATTCCTTTCATCTTCTTACATTTTTTGTCTATACTCATATCAACAAGAAAGCAATTAAGCACCTCAACTCATCATCTAGAGGAATCAAAGAGGAGAAGTTCTAGAGCTCTTCATCGAAAATTCGGTTTCAATTTCTTGTTTTGAGTGACTGTTTGCATCATACATCCTAATTAGTTTTTAAAAGTGCATTTGATTAGTATAACACCTATTCACCCCTCTCTATGTGTTTTTCAATTGGTATCAGAACTTTGATCTCTAGTTTCTTGGCTTAACAACCTTAGAGAGATCCTTAATTGCTAATCATTTTTTTCATATTTCATCCTCATACACATTAGTAAAGATGACCGAAAATATTAAGATCCCACCCAAATTTGATGGCCTTAACTTTCCCATATGAAAGGTTAAGATGACCGTGTTTTTGTAATCCTTAGGAAGCTGGGTTGTAAAGGCAGTGACTAAACCCTTTAGCGCACCCCTTGGCGATGAGGACACTTGGTCCAATATTACTACAAAAGAGTTTGACGCTAATACTAAGGCACACTATGCCCTGCTTCAAGCTCTTAATGATGATGACATTGCTAGAGTCATACACTATAAATCCGCATATGAGATTTAGACTCACGTTTTAGTCACTCATGAGGGAACATCACAAGTAAAGAGGGCTAAACTTGACCTATTATGTTCCCAATATGAAAACTTTACCATGCAAGAAAGTGAGTCCATTGATGATATGGTTACTAAATTTACAAAAATAACTAACGGTCTTGGTTCCTTAGGTGATGACATTAACAACGATCAAAAGGTGAGGAAGATCATTCGTGTACTTCGTCCATCTTGGGAAGTCAAAGCTACAACCTTGAAGGAGCTTAATGACAAGGAGGAAATGAAGCTCATTGGTCTTACTGGGAACCTCAAGACCTATGAGATGGAAAGAAAGGCTAGAGAAGAGATGGCTCCTCTAAAAAAAAAACAATCGCTTTCAAAAGCTCTTCCACCTACTTCGATGAAGATGATGAAGATCTCTCTCTTCTTGTGAAGAATGTTTGGAGAATGTACAACAAAGCTAAATTTCAAAATAGAAGAAGATGGTAAGGAAAGGAAGAAAGAAGATCATCTGCTTCAATTGCCAGAAGCTGGGGCACATCGTTGCAGAGTATCTAGAAAATAAAAGCAAACCCTCTACCTCCAAGAAGCCATACAAGAAGAAGGCTTTAAAAGCTACTTATGATTCGGAGAGTGAATCCGACGAAGAAGTTGACACGGCCTGCATGTGCTTCATGGCAAATGATAATACAAATAAGATAAACCCCGAATCATCTATTGACGATTGTAAATTATCTATGAATGAATTAGGAGAAGTTTTTGAAAAATTATCTCAAATTATGATTTTCTTAAAAAAAATATTTAAAAATGAAAAAGGAAAATGAAACTCTTAACCACAAAATTTTCATACTCACAAAAGAAAAAGATGAATTATTTTCAACTCTCACTTCTACTCAAAAAGATTTTGATGCCTATAAGATTTCTTATAAAACTAAATTTTCACAAATAGATAAAGATGAGATTTCTATGTTAAAGAATAAATTAACTCTTTAGGAGAAAATTTAAAGAAATGTGAATTTGATAATCTGGATTGGAGGCCATGTTTCCTAAGAAACATATCCCAAAGAAACAAACTCATGTTACACACACCCATACTTATAAGTCTTAACATTTGCACTCACATCATGCTAAACACACCACGCAAACCAAACATGCTCAACATTTTCATACACTCATCATGCATTCATGTATGGTAAAATTTATGAATGCACTTATTGTGACCGAAAGGGTCACTTGGCTAAATTTTATTTTGAGGGAATAAATGCCTCAAATAAACATGTTTGGGTTCGTAATGCTAACATTAAAGGACCTAAGAAATTTGGGTATTAAAGTCAACAATTATGTTACATGATGTAGGTACACTCCAAAGCTCAAAGACGTAGGGAGCGGTGGTATCTTGATAGTGGTTGCTCAAGGAACATGACATGGGATATCAACAACTTTGCAACCCTATCAAGATACTATGAAGGTGGCACCGTCGCCTTCGGAGATGATTCCAGAGGAAAGATTATTGGTATAGGTAACATTAAAGTTGGTTCATCTCCTATGATTGAGAATGTTATTTTAGTTGATGGCCTTAATCATAATCTCTTGAGTGTTAGTCAACTTTGTGATAAAGGTTTTAATGTGATTTTGATGACTTAGCTTGTAATATTTTTGATAGACAAACTAATGCAAGTATACTTTTCGGATTTCGTGAAAATAATGTCTACATGATTGATATGTCTAATATGCAATGCAATGCCACGTGTTTGAATGCCTTCAATGATGACTCTTGGTTGTGACATAGGAGACTAAGCCATATTTCTTTTGACCATCTATCTAGAATAAACAACAAGGAAGCGATAAAAGGTATTCCTTATTTGAAATTTGAAAAGAGCCGCATATGCGATGCGTGCCAACTTGAAAACAAACCAAGTCCTCTTTCAAATCCATCAAAGATATCATGACATCACGACCCTTAGAGTTAATTCATATGGATTTGTTTGGTCCTACTAAAACCAAAAGTCTAAGTGAGAATCGTTTTGCTTTTGTGTTGGTTGATGATTTTTCTCATTTTACTTGGTTCTTTTTAGAACATAAAAATCAAGCCTTTTCACATTTTTAAATGTTTAGAAAAAGAGTTGAAAAGGAAAAGATTCTTCAATTTTACGTATAAGAAGTGATAGAGGTGGTGAATTCAATAGCCAATCTTTTATCACTTACTGCGAAAAACATGAAATTAAATATAAATTATCTTGTCCTAGAACTCCATAACAAAATGGAGTAGTTGAGAGAAAAAATCGAACATTATAAGAAATGGGTAGGACTATGATAAATGAATATGGTCTCCCTCAATATCTATGGGTCGAGGCCGTAAACACATCTTGTTACATATCAAATAGGGTATTCTTTTGCAAAACAATTCTAAATCTTCTTTTGAAATTTACTATTCAAGAAAATTAATTGTTTCTTATTTTAAAGTTTTTGGTTGTAAATGTTTTGTTTTAAATGCTAAAGATAATTTAGGTAAGTTTGATGCAAAATCATATGAAGCTATTTTTGTTGGTTACGCTAATACTAGTAAAGCCTATAGAGTCTTCAATAAATCTGTAATGACTATTGAAGAATCTATACATGTAAAGTTTAAAGAATCTAATACTTTTATTGAGAATATTGTAGAAATAGATTCCTTAGGTGAAACATGGAGAGGATAACCTTGAAGGACTCATCTATATAAGAAGACAAGCCAAAAATTTATGTGCAAAGTGAAGTTCAAGAAGTTGAAGTAGAGCCAACATAACCACTTCCAAAGGATTGGAGATTCACTCCACATCATCTCAAGGATCTAATTATAGGTGATGTATCAAAAGGGGTAACTACTCATTCTAACTCCATGATCTTTGTGGCTATTATGCTTTTATTTCTTATTTTGAACCAAAGAATATCCTCAAAGCCAAGGACGACTTATATTGGTTGCTTACAATGCAAGAGAGCTCAATTGATTTAAGCGCAACCAAGTTTGGCATCTTGTCCCTAGATCGCGTAATAGACCAACAATTGACACTAAATGGATTTTTAAAACAAGATGGATGAGTCGGGCAATGTTGTTGGAATAAAACTAGGTTAGTGGCCCAAGGTTACACCCAAATTGAAGGAATCGATTTTGAGAAAACCTTTGCACCCGTAGCACGGCTTGAAGCCATATAGATAACACTTGCTTTTACTTCCTATAAAGATTTTAAACTTTTTCAAATGGATGCCAAAAGTGCATTTTTAAATGGTTTTATTGAAGAGGAGGTGTATGTTGAACAATCCCCTGGGTTTGTTGATCTTACACATCCGGATTTAGTTTTCAAACTCGACAAAGCTTTATATGGTTTAAAACAAGCTCCTAGAGCTTGGTATGAAAGACTTTCATCATTTCTTATTTCTAATGGTTTTGCTAAATGTACAATAGATACCACTTTGTTTACTAAATATATGATATTTTTATTGTTCAAATATATATTGATGATTATATTTGGATCTACTAATGAAAAACTTTATAAAGATTTTGAATCATGTATGAAGAAGGAATTTGAGATGTATATGATGGACGAACTTACCTACTTCCTTGGACTCCAAATCAAGCAAAAGAGTGATGGAATTTTTATGAATCAAGCCAAGTACACGAAGGAACTCATCAAGAAATTTGGACTTGAAGGGGCTAAGACAAGCAAAACTCCCATGGCTACCACAATAAAACTTAACAAGGATGAACAAGGTATAAATATAGACATTAAACTTTATCGTAGCATAATTGGTAGTTTGTTATATTTAACGGCTAGTAGGCCGGATATTATATTTAGTGTTTGTCTATGTGCTAGATTTCAATCGTATTCTAAAGTGTCCCATTTGATTGCGGTAAAATACATTATTAGATATCTTAAGGGCACCATTAGAATGGGTTTGTGGTATCTGAAAATCGAACAATTTTTCATGACGAGTTTTTCGGATGCTGACTATGCGGGTTATAGAGTGGATGGAAGAGTACTAGTGGAACATGTCAGTTTCTAAGAAAGTGGATAGGAAGAGTACTAGTGGAACATGTCAATTTCTAAGAAAGTGGATAGGAAGAGTACTAGTGAAACATGTCAGTTTCTAAGAAAGTGCCTTATTTCATGGTCTTTCAAGAAGCAAAATTTTATAACCCTCTTAACCGCCGAGGTGGAGTATATTGCGGTCGGGGCTTCTTGTGCTCAAGTCCTTTGAATGAAACATACTCTCCTTAACTATGATTTGCATTATGACCATAGTAAAATATTTTGTGATAATACTAGTACTATTTATATGATTAAAAATGCAAATCAACATAGTAAGACAAAATATATTGACATTCGATATCACTTTCTTAGAGATCATTATGAGAAAGGTGATATTGAAATTGATTATGTTTTCACGGATTTTCAACTTGCGGATATTTTTACTAAACCACTTGATTATAATAGATTTTCATTTATTTGTGGTGAATTAAATATTTGTATTATGGATTCATGAGATTTTTGCAAATACTCTTCCAAAATATTTTGTTGACTTGACCCTTTTTGATGCATGACAAAAAGGGGAGAAATACTTTTGAGTTATTGCTTTTCCATGCAGACTTTTCAGTTCATTTTTGTCATAATTTGTAAAGTTCATTTTATTTGTAGTTATCCTTTTCTTATACTTGATAGATAGCATGATTTGAGCGGGAGTTTTTTCGAGCTCCTTTCACTTTTTTTTTAAGTAACTCATATGTTTTGTCTTCATCGAAAAGGGGGAGATTGTTGGCCCAAGTTTACAATCACCCAGTTTTAGAGTTTTGATGATCACAAAACATATATAGTTATTTGTATTAATCAAGTTTAAGTGTTTAATATTATTTCAGGGTTCTTAGGATACAAGAAGTTTCTTCCCCTAAAAGAAGGTGGTGTTGACTCAAGATGACTTAAATATGAGATCAAGAATTCAAGTAACTCAACGATGCATATGAAAAAGCACAATTAAAGATCTTGTAGACACCTAAGCCCTTGTAAGATCTTAGTATGTTAAAGAGTAAGGATATGATAGATGTACTCAATAAGTTACACACAAAAAAACACTTTTCAAAAATACAAGTTTTGGGTAGTATTGGTTTTGTTGCATGTTTGGTATTAATACATGTTTCATAATTTTTCAAATTTTTATATCAAGTTTAGAACATGAATTTTATCTCCTATACTATGCTACTTAACCTTCAAACCAATTCAAAATATTTTAAAAATATTTAAAAATTCAAAAATCTATTTAAATCATATTTCAGGCCATAACGGTCGACCAGGCGGTCGACCGTCCTTGTTTCAGGACATAACGGTCGACCAGGCAGTCGACCGTCCTTGTTTCAGGACATAACGGTCGACCAGGCAGTCGACCGGGCCTTTTGGCCATGGGCGTGCACGCTGTGTACATTTGTCGGTCGACTGGGTCGGTCGACCGTCAACCCCTGCGGTCGATCGACTACATGACACTTGCTCTCGGTTTGTGCCAGTTGACTGGTCGTTCAAAATTCTCTTTTTAAATTGACCTACGATCGACCGAGCGATCGATCGGAGCCAAAGACTATTTGCCAAGTGGCTTGTCGTTCGATCGGCCGGCAGCTATCCAGACTGGCACCAACGGCTCTATTTTGGATCTATTTTGTTTTTTATGGGTTCCAACGACTATTTTCTGTTTCCAAGTGGTTAAACTCACCCCTAATGACCTAGTATCACTTATGAATTGTATTTATCCTTTGCCTATAAATAGAGGTCATGGGTCTTTGGTTTTGAAAAAAAACATCCAAGTTTCAAGTAATTTCAAGAGAAGAAGTGTTTCATTTCTTTCCACTTCCAAAGTTCTTTCTATTGCAAAATTTTTAAGTTAGTTTTCAAGTCTTCTAAATCTTTATTTCTGAAATTTTTCTCTCTTTACTTCTTGAGCCCAAAATCATACTCCACTCTATAAGAAGTTTTAAGAGAGTGTTTATGGTCTTCCTAGATCACCAAGTGACTTGTATTCTATTAAGTTGTGGTTCCTCTTGTGTGGAGGATAGTATTGTTGGAGTTGGGTACTCCGGTCTTGTGTAGACCAAGTTGTAATCCCTTGGGTGTAAGGTTCCTGTGTGAAAGTTCCCTTTGTGGATATAGTGGAAATCCTTCATAGTGGTGAAGGAGGGAATTAAAGCAGTGGTTCGAACCTCAAAACAAATTCTCTTGTATTTGCGATTGATTTCTTCTTTCTCTTTATTGCTTTACATTCTTTACTTGTGATACTATTTTTCTTTCTTTCAATATTGCATTCATTTCATCTTCTTGCATTTTCGGTCTATACTTATATCAATAAGAAAGCAATTAAGCACCTCAACTCGTCATCTAGAGGAATCAAAGAGGAGAAGTTCTAGAGCCCTTTACTGGGAATTCGGCTTCAATTTCTTGTTTTGAGTGACCGCTTGCATCATACATCCTAACTAGTTTTTAAAAGTACATTTGATTAGCATAACACCTATTCACCCCCCTCTAGGTGTTTTTCACCTTGCCTTCAAGGACTTCAAGTCCAAAGATACCATCTCAGCCGCTTCCTGTGTCTCCAGGTATGCTTTCTGCTTCTGAGCCGTGAGATATTTAAGTTATTCTTCTACAAATAGAGTTAAGTCCGACATGCTAAGACAACACCACTTACCCACGTCCCACTCAAATTTCTCCACCAACAGCTCTAAAGAAGCAGCTTGGTCATCTCCTCTAAAGTCTCGAATACTCTTAATATTATAAGAGAGGGCCACCTTCAGAGCTGCAAATGAAGCGGTTGAGCCCTTCAAATTTAAAGCAATGGGTCACTTCAAGTCTTATAAAAGTTGTTGACCATTTTCACCACAAATTCCTTCTCAGCTTCAATTACTCTCAGCGAGCGAGTAATCCTTAAAGATAAACCCTCCACTGGTTGTGGGAGAAATACTTGTCTGAGATGGACGGGGAATCGCTGGCACTGAGGGGGAGTCTTCATCGATACCAGTACACCGACCACGAGAGAAGTAGGGCTGGTGACTACCCCAGAAAGAGCTGGCTCGATGATCAACGTCGGAGACATCGGGCTTGTGATTATCCTGAGACCGGTTGTTGCCAAAACTAACAACATCATGGAAGCCACTATCATCTCGCCATCCGATTCGAGTTGAGATACAACTGGTTCCATTGGTAACGTGGGAGGAAGAACAACCCTCGTCTCCTCAGCCGTTGCAAGGTCACCTCAGACTCCGGATGGTAAGAAGGCAAATCATGATACAGAAAACTCTGTGACATCTAGCATAGCTGAGGTACTTGTCTCCTCTCTGACCTCTTCTGAAAGACCCACCGGCTCCTTTGAAGTTGATGCGGCCAGAGATGGATAACCTGCAAGAGTATCTTATTAGGTCAGAGGTAAGTAAAAAAGCGATGGTCGTTTATAGGTTATTATAGCATTACTGGTGATAGGTAGTAAAAAGTGTATATTTATCATCACATTTACTATCATATTTCTCTATTTATTCTTTTATTAAGTACTGCTACTAATGTTTTATTGTTTAATGTTGTGCAGGCCTTGAGTAATTAAAAAATAAAGAAATAAAGTACAAGTGAAGCCCAAAAGCCCAAGAATCCAACAAGCCCACATGCATAATTAATTGTAGTAATTTAGAAGTTTCTATCTTATTTAACCTAATCTAAACTTAAATTTTAAATTATTAATTTAAAATCTAGGGGAGGAAGAGGAAGGATAAAATAGAACTCCTAATTGCTAAAGAGGAGGAAGAAAAGGATAAGATTGATTCTTATCCTTAAACAAAGATGGACTTCTACTTAAACCTGGTTGCTTGCAATAGAAGGATAAGATAAAGGGGAGAAAGGCTTAAAGATAAAGATAAAGAGAACAAATCCTTTTTCAAAATTCAGATTTTTGATAACTTGCTTCCCAAGTTATCCTGAGTTCTCAAGATAGAGAGTCTGAATACAGAATCTAGAAAGAGACGCCCAGATGAACGGATCAAAAGAGGCCACACAAGAAAGCGCGTGACCATTGGCCACGCTATGGCCGCAAAAACACGGCTATGACCGCGTTTCCGCGGCCGTTAGGAGGAATCTGGTAACGCGATTTCGTGAAGAGTTGTACTGGGACTCTACATCTTATAGCTCTTGTAAATACCCCTGCAGAGCAACAGAGCGGGGAGGAGAGCTGATTTAAATCTTTCTTCTTTCCAATTTTCCTCTATTTTTCGTTTTTGTTATTTGAAGAAGAAGATTTTGAAAAAGGACAGGAGCTTTGTAATTGGCCAGTGACATTTAATAAAAAGATTCTTCATTCTTTTTATATTCTTTGCAATTCAATTTAGTTTTTCTGTTTAGATTATCTATTTCTTCTTCTTTTAATTTTCATGCAATCTTTCTTATTTGAAATAAAAATTTAAAATAAAAATAAAAAATGAATAACTAATTAAACTTATAGTTTGCTAAACTCTCGATCAACCCTAATTTAGTTTAAAAGATGAACTGATTGACATCTACTCTTGTTAGAAACTCTAAGATTAAATTGATGTTCTTGAAGATGAATCGATAATTAGGGTTAACTAATTATTGATTGGGAAGTGATGCTTCTTTGACGGAAGGTAACACTTCTCGCCGTTCAGAGTGAAAATCTGCTGCCCTTCCCTGGCTAGCAGCTGCTGATCCATGTCGAGCGCCGTATCCTTAAACATAAAGCCAGGCTTCGAGTAGATCATTCGATCACGGTCTTCTAGAGAAGCAGTGGTCAATATACTCCTCATCGTACGTTGGTCTCCAGTTTGAGTAAAAATGTCACAATTAGAAGTGCTCCTTTCACTGAATAAAAAAGCCCGCCCTTGGAATTGCAGACTGACATTCTCATCCAATCCCCTAGCTGACCCGAAAAGACTATTCAACAGGCCAGGAGTATAGTACACTGCAAAAATAGAAAAAAGGCAAACATGTTAGCCTATGGACAAAGAGAAAAAGAATGCAAAAAAAAATAAAATTTCTGAGGCATAGCTTCGCTTGTCGAGCAAAACAAGCTCAGCAGCAGCTTTGCTCCGAAGCTTAACTTTGCACTCTGCACAAAGACAGAGAACAAAAAGTCACAAAGGACAGGCATAGCTTCACTTTTCAAGTGAAACTAGCTTAGCATCAGCTTCGCTCTGAAACTTAACTTCGCACTCTGTACAAAGTCAGAGTGCAAAAATAGCCCCAAGGGCTAGCTTCACTGGAAAGCTTAAAAAAGGCACTTGTGCCTAAAGTAATTCAAGGGACTCAAAGTCCTTCAATCAGCTTTGCTTTGAAGCTCAACTTCGCATTCTGCCAAGAAACAGAATGCAAAATGCCCCAAGGGCTAACTTTGCATGGAAGCTTGGGGAAGAAACCTTTCGGTTTCTGATTTTGATTTACAAAATTAAAGGGAACTTAATCCCTTAAAATTTGATAGAATCAAAATTAAGAGGGTTTAACTTCCTGATCACCAAATCATGGTGAAATAGCGGCAGATTCACTATGAAATAGCCAAAACCTGACTTCAAAAGAGATAATAAAATCTCTGAAAAAGGGGAGAAACCCTACCAGTAATGGGTCGTTCAATTGCGGACATGGCGCCGCCGCCGTCGCAGAGGTGACAACCTCTTTACCTGCGCGTTGTTTGGGTGCCATTAGAACTTATGAAAGGCTCTTAGAGGTCTCAAAAGAAGAAGATGAAGAGATCCCTAATATCTGAAAAATTCTTGAGGAGTTTTGAAGAGAAGGTAAGCTTCTCTAAAGTTCAGCCAAGTTGGCTTTTTATAGATGCTCAACGTCGAGCTTTACCTCCTCAAAAGGAGTGCAAACTGTCATTTCAAATTAATTTAAAACGATGGTTGAAAAACCTAAGGCAGCGAAGTTAGCTAACTTCGCTCAAACGCCTTCTTTAGCTTCCAGGAAACTTTGTTAGCTTCGCTGAGAGCGTGTATCTTAGCTCCTCTGAGAGCTCATTTTTAGCTTCGCTTGAAGCTTTACTCCAGCTTTGCTAAGAGCTCATCTTTAGCTTCCCCTGAAGCTTCATTTTAGCTCCGCTGAGAGCTTATTCCTCATGAAATTCTTAGGATAAAATCAAACTGGTTACCTAGTTCAATGTACAGTTGCACCCCAGTGAATTTTTCTAACCTAAGCAATTTAGGTATCAGATTTCAAATTCAAAGTGTTTCAGAATCTGTACCAATCCATTACAGATTCATGAAAACTTTGAAGGGGGTTTAGTTGGCACTCCAAAAAGACAAGCTCTGGGCAGCACTTCAATCGGTCTGAACGACGCCTACACTCGGTGACATTTACAAAAGTCAGAGTCATAAACGAGCTGATAACCAGTTTTATGCCTACTCCAGAGGCCAAAGCAGGCCTATAAGGCTATATCTGTTCAACATCTAGCCTCGCATGATCTCAAAGGGGCTAGTTTCGCTTGAAACACCTCATAGCCTTATCGAAAGGCCAAGCCACAAGTTTCGCATAAAGCTTCAATTAGCCCCGCAGAAGGCTAACCCAAGCTTCGCTTGAAGTTTAGTCCAACTCTCTGAGCTAACTTTCTAGCTTCATCTGAGGCTTCGCCTAGCTCATCAAATGATCTAACTTCTACCCTCGCTTGAGACCTTGAATATAGCTTCGCCTGAAGCTTTTAAGATGAACTTTGCATGAAGCTCTCATCTAGCTCCGTCGCGAGCTTTTTCAGATCATCTGACCATTCTCAAATTCCCTAGTGGGGATTAGCAGTTGTAACTCCACATCTAAATAGTAGAGTTAGTTGCTTTAGTGGGCGGTTATACTCGCCCACTTGGTCCCCACAATAAATGGAGTCGTGCAAGTGAGTTCCAACATCCTAGCTTCGCTAGAGGCTCACTTTTAGCTTTGCCACCAGGCTATATCAAGCATGGCATGAAGCTAACAGGCTGATTCAGCCTTACTGAATTCAAGGAACGGTTACACCCCTGTATGGCTATAAATAGCCCTTTGTAAGAAAGAACAGGGGCTGAAAACTTTAGAGATCTAAAAAACCTTAGCCAAAGGTGTCCTTTTGCTCCCAAGCTTCCAAAGTTTTAGAGATTTAACTCTCTCCTAAAGTCTTCCATTTCTGAAGATTTTTGGAATCAGGCGAGAAAGAAATTTTCCTAAGAAGGCTTGAACATTTGACTGATTGCATCGTCTACGGGATAAAGTGATCGCGCCCTGATCAGATTCCCATTGACATACTTCCCAGAAATCTCAAAGGAAATCTACTTGTAATTTTTTTGAAAGAATTACTTATAATTTTGCTCCTCGATCTTTTTTGTAAGTTTTTCTGCATATTTAATGGAAAACACATGTACTGTTCTTATTCTTGATACACTATGTAGTTTAAATATAATAAATATAATATGGAGATGGGGGAGACTTGACGGTTGACTAGATCTTATCGGGTGGATGTTCTGAATCCATGTTTATCCCACTGCCGGGGATGTAGTGTTGGTTATCGATTATAGCTCCATGAGCTCTCGTTTCCCATTTCATGTCCCCCTCTTAGCAGAGGGTCCTGGTCTTAGCAGCCAGGGGTTTGTTTAGGGTCGTTATCTAGGATCTACACGAGATACACCCATCCGATTAGAGCTCCTTGACCATTGGGTTTTCAATTGACATAATAAAACAATATAAACAATGATTATGATAGGAACGCTTGTTATTTATTCACTCTCTCATTTGGATCATGGTACCATATGCCATGTTTGGATGGGTCCAGCCGGAGTGCAGGCTCCAGTATAAAATGCTAGTGGTATTGGACAAGTATATATCAAGATAGATCAATTATATCGCTAGTCAGATATTAGTAACATGTTATTATTATGTTATTAAGACTCGTCTGATTTGTATACATCAATGTATATCCCATTTCACATACTCAGCATACAAAAGAGAGAATAAGTTACTAAGAACTGATAGAGATCAATGAACCATGCTTAGAATGCGTCCCGTACTTTCCCGGGATAACGACCAAGGAGTATCCGGAGCTGAACCGGAATGTACCGCTAGGTATCGAGACATATTGTACGCCTGAATTGGAGCAGGGTATCGCTGCTCCCACAGGAATAGGCCCAGGGGCTTGTTGCGAACCCGAAAGGAATTCGGGGGAGTATGGATACCAGCATACCCCACAGAAACACTTAGTGGCCTCCAAGTGAATCCCAAGAGTATGGCCGTGCGACACTTAAGACCATCATAAATATGGAGACTATATCGGTACTCATCAGTTTTCCCTATTTCAGTGTAAGTTGTCTAATTATTATAATTCTGTTCATAATGATCAGTTTACGGGAATTAACAAGATTGTTAAAATAGGAGGAACATGTTAAATACAGGAGCACAAGAATTCAGGTATTTGACAGGATAACAAGTGTCAAGTCCCCATAAAATAAAATTATCTGTCAGGTAATAACATGTTGGTGTCAGGTGTCAGGTGTCAAGTAATTAACATGTCTGTGTCAGGTAAGCTGAGTACAGAGTCACAACATCATGTGTCAGGTAATCATCTGGTCATGTAACATGATACTAGAAGATAATATAGTTAAACATTTCAAACCCTTTACAACCATGCCAAAAGAAATAATAAATTAATCTATTAATTATCTCTGCGAAGCTGAGCGAATCGGAGCGTAGCTAGGCATGTCCAATACAAGTATAATACAAGTTTAATAAGTTATAATAACAACCAACAAATGAATAACAATATATTGGCCCGCAACACATGAAACAATACGAGACAAACACTCGCTATCCCAGAAAAAGGTACTCGCTAAACATGTATCAAGTATTAGGAAAACATTCGCACTAACAAGTCTAAGTACTAGCAATTAACCAAGAATTTATACTCGCATAGCATACATCAAGCTCTAGAATAGAACTAATAAGGTACGAAACAACACAAGGAAAGTACTCGCCTAAAACACAAGAGGTACTCGCCCAACATAAAAATTGGAACGCGACACTGAGCTAGAATCCAAAACTCCATGGAGCACGCACAGGCGCGCACGAGAGAGAGGGGGGAGAGAGAGTGGATGGTGAGAGAGGGTGAGAGAGAGAGTTTGCTAGAAAAGAAGAGGATAAAAGAGGAAAGAAAGGAAAAAAGAAAAAAGAAAAGAAAGGAAGAAATAAAGAAATAAAGAAAAGAAATGAAGAAAGAATAGGAGAAGGGGGAGAGGTGCGGCCTGGGTCTGTTGGTTGCCACCGGCGGCCAGGGAGGTGGCGGCGCGCCCGGAGGGGCACTCGGCCTGGGCCTGGGGAGGAAGGGGGTGGGGGTTGTTGTGGGTGTTGTTGTTGTGGTTGCAGATGTTGGTGGTGGTGATGGAGAGGTGGTGGTATTGGGGAGTTGGAGGAGGAGGTAGAGATGATGGTTAGGTGATAGAAGTGAAGGAATTAGTGGATTTGAGGGTGAATTTGGAGAAGAAAATGAAGTTGGTGGTGATGGGTTTTGAGAAAATTGGAGAAAGGGAGTTAATTGAAGAAGAGGGAAGTGAAAAAGAGGGGAGGGAAACTTGGGGGGACGTGACACCAGATGGGGGAGGCGGTAGCATTGGGGTGTGCTGGCGGCGGTGGTCAAGGGAAGGGGGAGGAGGAGTTGGTGGGAGAGTGGGAGACAGTGGGAGATGGAGAGAATGAGAAGGAAGAAAGAAAGAAAGAAAAAAAAAAAGAGAAGGAAGGGGAGAGGGAGAGGTGAAGAGTATGGTGGAGGAGTGGGGGGTGGTTATCAGCAGAGGTATGGAGGTGGACGGGAGCAGGTGGAGGAGGAGGAAAGAAAAAGAAAAAGGAAAAGAAAAGAAGAAAATTGAAAGAAAGAAGAAAAAGGAAAGAAAAGGAAAGAAAAAGAAAAAGAAAAAATAGAAATTTGGAAAAATATGTAATTAAATGTATTACTAAATAATTAAATTAATAGGATAAAATGAGAGTATTAAGTAGAGAAGCGAGAAGGAAAAAGTAAGAAAAGAAAAAAAGGAAAATAATATTATTATTTAAACTAGGTAAAAGTTGACTGTTCCAGATATATTCCAAAAAATTCCAAATAATAGAAAATAATATTCTAAAGTACATGGTGAAATCAGATTTGAGAAATTTAATTTAGTTTTTAAATTAAAAATCTTAGAATCTATCGGTGATACTGGTTGATACCAAAACCGGTCAAATTTGATAAATTGAGAAAATCTCTAAAAATACATTTGAATAGAAAATGAGATTTTAAAAAGTAATGTAAAAGTTATTTTTAGAAATTCACTTCATTTGAGAAATAAAAATCCGAGAATCGGTCAGCGATACCGAAGACCTTGGTTTTGAAGATTTTGCAGAATAATTCTGAAAAATTTCAGAAAATCATAAAAAATCTAAAATATTTGAAAACAGTATTTAAAATTGAAATCGATCAAATTAGACTATTAAAAAGATCAAATCAGATAGTACACTGGTATTGGGTCCCCGGTCCAGACCAGGGTTAACTCTAGGTCTGAGAATCCAGATACGATACCAAATAATATAAATAATCCCAAACCAAAAATAAATACGAGATGAAAATTGAAATGATACGATCAAAAAAAATCGAGACATGTACCTAGGTACGTATCCTGGGAACGGAGTGCTATAATCTACCCACCTAATAAAAATTTCGTCCTCGAAATTTCTATAAGGAAGGAGATGAACACGAAAGAGACTAAGGTCAACGATGATAATATAATAAAGTTGGAAGAATAAGGAAGATTACAAACTCAGGACGCAAAAAGGTCGGGGTAGTGGTCACAGTGACATCCTTGTCCTTCCACTATCACATCTGATGCCTCGACTACTTCGGCTGACAAATTGTAAGCTTGGCCTCTCTCACGGTCGACTCCAGTTCTTGCCCCTCGTTGCTAGGGAGTGAGTGGAGCTCTACTGCCAACAGGCTCGGGGTTCCTTCCTGAAGGTGGTACTGGAAGTGCTAGAGGTGCTGAGGGTAGTATTCCACGTCTTCTTAAACAGATAATCACTTATTGAATGATTGCCAGATCCATATGCCAAACACAGCCGTTCTCCCTTCTACAATTGCTTTGGATATGTTCCGGCTTCAGGCAATATCCGCGTATCTTCTACTGAGGGGGAGGTTAGAATGGTCGCCTGACTATTGGGCCATTACTGGGTCTGGCCGGTTCTTCTTCATTCATCAACTAAAAGGATCTCTTCACTGGTTTGTTCTACATGTGATTCTTGTCTTTCTTCTTATGTTCCCGTTCTACTTCATGGGCAATAGAGAGAACCTGAGAGTACGTCTTCAACTACTGAGGAATAAGAAATATTTGGATGTCCATCTTCAGCCCCTGTTGAAACCTGCTGTCCCGCTTCTCCTCATCGTTCACCATGTAGGGTGAAAATCGATTGAGTCTCAGAAATTAAGTAGCATAATCAACCATAGATCAGTTTAACTGCTGTAACCTGATGAACTGCTCTTCTATCTCTTTCTGAGCCATTGCAGGGAAGAACCTCTCAAAGAAACCCTTCGAGAACTGGTCCCAAGTAATGGGTTTCTCTAATCTCATTTTTTTCGCCAACCACGCATATTTCAGCTTTATCTTGGCTACTTTCACCTAGTTCTCATCAAGGATCTGGGCTGCCTTTAGAAGATCTATCATGTCAATCAGCCACTGTTAGGTGTCCAACAACTTCTCAGTACCCGAAAACGTAGCCAGCTACAGTCTTCTAAAATCGGACACATTACCAAGCCTTTGCTCTCTACGCGCTGTCAATAACGCTTGTCGTAGGAGCTCTGTCTGCTGATGCTGACCCTCCATCATGCCTTGAAGTACCCTCATCATGTTGTCACTCTCTCCATTAGAACTGTCACCAGAAGTGTCATGACCATTACGTGTTCCCCGTCTTTTCATATCTGAGTTAGTTGAAGGGATGATGGGAAGAAGCTAGAAGGAAAAAGATAGAAGGGTCTCAGGATCCAAGAAATAGATTACGAGGAAGGAATAGATAACATCGCACTTGCAATTGGAATGTATAGCCAAAACTCATGCTCTCCAGTTGTAAATTAATATATCATTAATCTGCTGACTGGTTGTACTGAAGATGTGAGAGCCTACGCTCTGATACCACCCTGTACGTCTCGATCCCACGGGTACGGAGACGTTACTGCGACATATATATGCAGGGCAAAAATACCCTCACATATATATGCTAAGCATTAGTACAGATAAGAATCAGAGTGCAGAAGTACAATAGTGATATACATTCCAATAGAAAAGTACAAGTATATAGTTATCGCCGAGAGTGATACATATTATAGGAATATTACATCATCAGAGGATACAAAAGTACGAATTACAAAAGATATACATAATAAATGCTGACAGGTACTCATGAGTAGCAAGAGGATTCTCGAGAGCCAATCAGGAGAAGAGCTGAGAGGAAAGAGCTACGGTGATAATTCAAGTCCTCTACGCTACTTTGATCGCCACGGAAGGATCCTTTATACTCTATGTTCTAAAATCTGAACATACGGGTTCAGGGTTGTCAGATGCAACCCAACGAGTACAAGAGATGAGGCCAAGTGGCATGCATATTAGGCACACGTGTATATGAAAGGTGTATCACGAATATAAGCACATATGAACATGAAATGAGACCGTAAGTAAAGTAACAATAGGGAAACCAGTTATACAAGCCTAAATTACCGCTCCGTGAGATTAGTACGTTGAAGGAATAATTCAAATAAGAAAACCCTCATATATATACCCTATACCACACGTCACAGTAATCTGAGTTCATATAACCTGAGTTTTCTTCACAATAATAGAATAAGAAAATGATATGAAAACCCAAAAATAAGCAAGTCAGTAATTCAACAAAATAGCACAGATATCATATGTAAGTGGCTAGCAAGATAATATATTGTGTCACAGGTCTCACAAGTATAGATCAAGTATATCGCTAATCAGATATCAGTAGCATGTTATTATTATGTTATTAAGACTCATCTGATTTGTATATAACTGTATGCGTCCCATTCCACATACCTCAGCATATAGAACAAAAAAGTAAGTTATTAAAAACTGATAGAGATTGACAAATCATGCTTAGAATGAGTCCAGTACTTGCCGGGACAACAACCAAGGAGTATCCGAAGCTGAATCAGAATGTACCGCTAGGTATTGGGACTTATTGTATGCTCAAATTGGAGCAGGGTGTCGTTGCTCCCACAGAATAGGCCTAGAGGCTTGTTGCAAACCTGAAAGAAAGTCAGGAGAGTAGGGGTTCCAACATACCCCACAGAAATACTTGGTGGCCTCCAAGTGAATCCTAAGAGTGTGGTTGTAAGTCGCTTAAGACCATCATAAATATGAAGACTATATCGGTACTCATCAGTTTCTTCCATTCCAGTATAAGTTGTCCAATTATTATAATTGTACCCATAATGATCAGTTTATGAGAATTAACAAGATTTTTATAACATGAGGAACATATTAAATACAGAAGTACAGGAATTTAGGTATATGATAGGATAGCAAGTGTCAAATCCCCATAAAATGATAATTATGTGGCAGGTGATAACATGTTGGTGTCAGGTGTCAAGTGTCAGGTAATTAACATGTCAGGATCAAGTAAGTTGAATACAGAATCACAGCATCATATGTCAGATAATCATCTAGTCATGTAACATGATACTGGAGGATAATATAGTTAACATTTCAAGCTCTTCACGACCATGTCAATAAAAATAATAAATTAAACTATTAATTAGCTATGCGAAGCTGAGCGAACCGGGAACGTATCTAAGCATATCAAATACAAGTATAATACCAGTTCAATGAGTTATAATAATGATCAACAATGAATAACAATAAATAGGCCAGCAACACATGAAACAATATGAGACAAGCACTCGCTATCCCAAAAAAGGTACTAGCTAAACATGTATCAAGTATTAGGAAAACATTCATACTAACAAGTCTAAATACTCGCAATTAACTAAGAATTTGTACTAGCATAATATGCATCAAGCCCTAGAATAAAACTAGTAAGGCATGAAATAATACAACTAAAGTACTTGCCCAAAACACAGGAGGTACTCGCCCGACATAAAGTGAAGTACTCGCCTAAAATCAGAATACGACACCAAGCTAGAATCCGGACTCCGTGGAGCACGTGCACACGCGCACAGGAGAGGGAAGAGAGAGTGTGTGGATGTGAGAGAGGGTGAGAGAGAGTTTGCCGGAAAAGAATGGGTAAGAAAGGAAAAGAAGAATAAAGATAAGAAAGAAAGGAAGAAAGAAAGAAAAGAAATGAAGAAAGAAGAGGAGAAGGGTCAGGGGTCCAGCCTTGGGTTGCTGGCCGTCGCCAGCGACCAGGGAGGCGGCGGTGCGCAGAAGGGTGAGCACGCGACCTGGGCCCGAGGAGAAAGAGGGTGGGGTGTTGTGGGTATTGGTGGTGGTGTTGTGGTTGTGGATGTTGTTGTTGTTGGTGGTGGTGGTGATGGGAAGGTGGTGGTGTTTGGGAGTTGGAGGAGGAGGTGGAGATGATGGTCGGGTGGTGAAAGTGGATGAACTAGTGGATTTTAGGGTGAATGTTGAGAAGAAAATGAAGGTATTGATGATGGGTTTTGAGAAAATTGGAGAAGGGGGAGTTAATTGAAGAAGAGAAAAGTGAAAAAGAGGAGAGGGAAACTTGGGGGAGACGGTGCCGGCTAGGGGAGATAGCAGCGCTGGGGGTGCTGGCGGCGACGGTCAAGAGGAAGGGGAGGAAGAGTTAGTGGGAGAGTGGGAGAAAGCGAGAGACAGAGAGAGTGAGAAGGAAGAAAAAAGAAAGAAAAAAGAAGAGAAGGAAAGGGCGAGGGGAAGAGTATGGTGGAGGAGTTGGGGGTGGTTGTCGGCAGAGGTGTGGGGGAGGACGGGAGTAGGTGAGGAGGAAAAGAAAAAAGAAAAAGAAAATAAGAAAAAGGAAAGAAAGAAAAGAAAAAGAAAAAGAAAAAGAAAAAGAAAAAAGAATAGGTAATTTGAAAAATATGTAATTAAATGTTTTATTAAATAATTAAATTAATAGGATAAAATGAGAGTACTAAGTAGAGAAGTGGAGAAGGAAAAAGTAAGAAAAGAAAAGAAAGAAAATAATATTATTATTTAAACCAGGTAAAAGTTGATTGTTGCAAAAATGTTCCCAAAAATTCTCAAAATAGAAAATAATATTTTAAGATACATGGTAAAATCGAATTTGAGAAATTCAATCTTGTTTTCAATTTAAAAATCCTAAAATCCACCTGTGATACAAGTCGACATCAAAAAATCGGTCAAATTTTGATGAATTCAGAAAAATATCAAAAAATACATTTAGATTGAAAATAAGATTCTAAGAAGTAATATGAAAGTCATTTCTATAAATTCAACTCCATTTGAAAACTAAAAAAAATCTTGAAATCAGTCAGCGATACCGATCGACTCTGGTTTTGAAGATTTTGCAGAATAATTTTGAAAAATTTCAGAAAATAATGAAAAATATAAAATATTAGAAAATAATATTTAAAACTGAAATCAATCAAATCAGACTTTAAGAAAGATCAAATCGGGTAGTACACTGGTATTAGGCCCCTATCCAGACTAGGGTTGACTCTAGGTGTAACACTTACCTTAATTAACCACAAGTTAATATCTTATATGCTAACATTAGGTTAAATTAGGTGATTTTATTGATAATGTAATGCATAACTATTTTCATCAATATTAAATCTAAAACATAAGCTTTGATCTTAAAGCGGTGTTAATGACCAGTGATGCTTGGTTATCGGGTAATACACTTAAGGCTCTATATCACCTTTTAGGGGTATGATATGGGGACAAGAATTCATGAATGCTATCTACACTAAAATCTTATACCATACATATACAATTATAAAAGGTGTATAGGTGTAAAAATACACATGTGTTTTTGACTTTCTTCCTACCATACTTCCTACCATACTTGTGGAGTACAAATGCCTAATGAAGGGGGTATGGAGCCTTACCTATAAGAGTAAGATGGAGAGGTGGAGTAATAATTTTAAGGGGCACTTGACATGATCTCCTTGTAGGAGGTTGATGTATATAAAATTAAAATGGGAGAAAATCCTCATTTGGCAACTCCACTCTCTCCCCCCCCCCAATTTTCTCCTCCTCCTAAAACTCCCCCTTCCTTCATTTTGCTGCCGCCAAGAGAGGGTAGCCAACAGCCCTCTCGCCTCCTCCATTCTCCCATTCACTCACTCACTCACTCTCTCTCACTCATTCACTCATTCTTCTCCCCCTTCCTTCCTAATTGCTATAAAAGCTTTCTAAGCTTATATTATCTTCTCCAAAAGCCTACTAGAGCTTGAAAAAGTGGTGAATCTAACATCACACTAGAGAAATTAATTTCTTAAAGATAATATTGGCCAAGGCTAGCAAGATAGGAGGGTGATTTTGGTTAAGTAAGGTAAGCAATCATTAGGCCTACTACGTTATTCTTACTCTTTTTTATTTATAGTCTACTAATGATGTTGTTATGATCTTGTAGACTTTAATATAACTGGTAAAACAAGCTTGTTAATCGGGAGTGATCTCTTCAAAGGTGAGTAGAATATCCAAACTCTAAAATAATAGTGATAGTTGTCAAGTTTGAAGTAAAGTGAAATTTGTTAATTTATAAGTGTATGTGAGGGGGAACGGTAACACATGTACATAATTTTAGACTTTAAGTGTACATAATAGACAATCCTATGGTAAATATGTTGTAGCTATTTCCATGTATGGATACCTTTATACATAGTAGATAATCCCATGGGTGTAAGTATTTGTTAGTCTCATTTATACATATTCTTGTATATAATAGGCTAACCTATTTGTGTATGTTATAGTAAATCCCACATATGTTTATCCATGCACATGATGTAGGTAATTGGTAATCTCATGTATGCTTACCATTACGCATAATTGATAAACTTTTGTGTGTATACACGATAGTCAAACTCATGTCATTCAAAAGAAATAATTCTATGAATAAACATAAGACCTAATTTTATGCATGTATACGATTACACACAAATTAAGATGATAAAATGTGTTAGTTACTTTGAAAAGGCTTGCGTGTTGTTAATTTAGCAAGTTGTTACTTACACACGTTAACGACATCCATAATTTTCGCATAATGTGAGGTTGAAAATTATGACAATCATTTATGTTGATATTTTCTTATGAATCCTTGCAAGTTGCTATTGCATGAAAGTTATATTTCTTACGTATTGGAGGAAGGGACCGGGTTGAACTAGAGATGACCGAAGGAGAGAATATTACGTTGAATAACGTATTAAAGGAAGGGACCAGGTTGAACCGGAGATGACCGAAGGGGAGAATATCATGTTGAATAACATATTGGAGGAAGGGACCGGGTTTAACCGGAGGTGACTGAAGGGAAGTTTAGTTGTCATATTTTAACAAAAGTGTTAATGATAAAACTCAACTTGTTTTATTCTTTACATGGCTAAGATGGGAAAATGCATGCTAATGCTATAGGATACTCTTTAACAGTCAGAAACTGTTTCTAAGTCGACTAGGACATAGAGTAAGTCAACTAGTATAAGCAATTTTGACTGAGTTAGTCGACTAATCATGGGGTTAAGTCGACTACAGATATATGATACAGATATACAAATCTCTGAAAACTACTATTAGTCGACTTATAAAATAGGATAGTCGACTAATATTGATTACAGTCAACAAACAAAGAGTGGATATCTTTTCTGGACAGGATTTAGTGACTATAGACTTAAGATAAGTACACTAGTAATTGTACTAGTCGACTATAGAAAGGGTCAAGTCGACTAGTAAAACTATTTTGTGTGTGTGATCAAGGATTTTAACAAATATCTAAAAATACACAAAATAGTACAAATCACATTTGTTATCATCTAAATAAATTCCAACAGATTTAAATAATTGTTATACATATATATATTGTTTTACTCACTGAGCTATTGAGCTCATCCTACTATATTAATCATTTTCAGGTAGGGATAAAAGTAAAGGACCTGCCTAACACTAATATACGGGATAGGTAGCAACTGGAGATTATTTTCACTTTTGGCATGATCCTTCTTATGTGTATATTGTTAAAGAAACCCTACGTAAAATTTTCTATGATAACGCATGCTATAAACTTTGTAATGCATTGTAATGAATGAAATGCTTGTGTTAATGAGTATTTGAATTTGAATCATGTTCATGAGATGGAGGTTATGGATAGAATGGAGTAAAAATGTGTAGATTTATGGATTGCCATACTGGATTTGGTTGAAATAAATTTGAAAATTTGACATGGATGAAATCATGTCGAGATGTTATATATATTTCGTGGAATGTTGCGAACCCATAAGTGGCTGATGCTAGTTGAAATTGAAGCATTGTATTTTAACGGGCCCCACATTTAAAGGAAATGCTACCGAAAATATTGGGAATCTCAGTATTATATTAAGGATAAACAGTAACAATGGTGATAATGAAAATATTAAGACTGGGACCATTACAGTTGGTATCAGAGTAAAAGTTATATGTAGAAGGAGAAGGTTAAGTCGGAGGTAGGAGGCAATAGAATTGTTAGGCTTAATGTGTATGTATGTGTGAGTATTGATTATATGATCGACCTTGAATGATTACAGTAAGGTAGTTGGTTTTATGTAATAGATTAACTGTGTCAAGCGGTAATTGATTATTTCCTCGCATCAGAATCGGGGTGCCCTCACGTCCCGATTCAGATGAGTTGGTTGAGAGTACGGGCTCTTAGAAACAGCTACTGGTGATATGGGACACTGAGACGAGGAAATACATTGAATTATCTATTGAACCTAAATTATTCTGAAACATAAAACTTACGGGTAGAGTACAGCAATCGAAACAAATGAATTGAAAAGTTAAGTGTAAGTGTGTGTGTGTGTGTGGTGTGTGTGTGTGTGTGTATTGCTTTCTTTCTTGTTGTATGATAATAGTAGTATATTGAGACTATTTATATGAGTTGAGATTGATATGACTCCTTATTTATATGTAGATGGGGACTCTGGTATATATTGACCGATTTCCTGCTCGGATAGCTCGAGCGCGAGTTGGATGGCAGGTTTCATGGATTAGAATTATGAGTCTGATGAGACCAACCCAGAGATCATACTCTCAGCCCCAGTACGCATAGACCATGAGGAGATTGAGTCTCAGGCGTCTAATGAGCCTGATTTGACCATCACCGATACGAAGAGTATGGTCGGGGATTCCCTTGATGTAAAAGAGAGGGGGATACGGGTGCATTAAGGGAAGGGTCCCGGAGAGGATTTACTTATGAAGGTCTTTTTTGGGATGCAAAATGGGAAGATGATATGAATTTATATGATAATCTGGACGACTGGTGTTGGAAAGGAGACAAATTACCATGGGAAGACTCTGAGGAAAGTCTGAATGATAGCGAGGATAGCAGCAGTACCAGTGGGGACTCGAGTGGGGAGACTCTACCCTATGATGGATGAATCAATGGGCAATTACTTTTGATATGCATATATGTATAAATCTAGTGTGCTAGTTGATGGACATCTTAGGAGTTTTTGTTGTATATGCCCTGGCACATCTTGTATGCATGCATGCGGGTTAGTTCGGATATCCAAAGGATAGATATATCAATGTAATATCCTTGTATCCACTTTGGGATATATATATATATATATATATATATATATATATATATATATATATATATATATATATATATATATATATATATATATGAGAGAGAGAGAGAGCAAGTTACTTGTTTGCAAATGACAATAGAGTTGTTATATAGAATTCGGATACTAAAGTGATTGCATGAAACTAAAAATTTTATCTGAATTATTTTCATATATGTGAATTATGTTGACTAGACGTCCTCATCTTATAGGATGGACTCATGAATCTAAATCAACCGCCACCTGATGAGCCATTATCGCTTGCTATTTCACACTATAGTGCGATGGGGAGTATTCACCCCATGGACAGTAATGAAGACTCAGAAACACAGATGGGAGGAAGTTGTGGAGCTCCGGGGTTATGCCGGAGTGGTTCACCCAGTTAATGACAAGAGCTAATGATAACAATTCTCACCGAGTTTTAGAACAGTTCCAAAAGAGGAAACCACCAGTATTTGTAGGGGAGGTGGATCCCTTACAGGCTGAAGGATGGCTCCTCCAGATAGAAAAGATTTTAGATGTAATGAATTGCACTGATGAGCAGAATGTATCTTTTTCTTCCTTCATATTTCAAAAGGAAGCAGAGCACTGGTGGAGGGTAGTAAAAGATAGTGTGAAAAGCACAGGAGAACAAATTATGGATTAAGTTTGGATCAAGTCAAGATGGAGAAGAACATTTTCAAGAAAAGATTTTTTAGAAGATTTTCAAGAAGACTTGAGTCCTACTTTATAAGTTTAAGATTTTTGTTTTAGCATAAAATGTAAAGAATAGATTAGTTGTGGATTGCTCAAGCTCATATACACACACAAAATATTTATAATTTTCATGTTAAATAGTTTTACTTCTTGGAAAATATAGTTTTGGTTTTTGGATTTTCAAGAGTGCATCTTTTGATTTCATGAATAAATTTCATCAAAACAAGTTTATATGATTTATATGTGTATTGGATTTTATTCATATACATTGTTGCTTCATATTATCTAAAAACTTATTTTGATGAGTTTAATTCATGTGTTTAAAGTTTTGCATTTATCAAAACTTATTTTGAGCTTATTATCAAAAACAAGTATATTTCATTTTCTATGTGTTTTAGATCATTTCCACACACACTATACTTCAAATGTGTTTCAAAATCTTATTTTTGTATTTGAACAAGTTTTGAAAATATTGTTTTTCATTTAGAAGTTGATTTTTGAAAAATACAGTTTTCAGTTTAAAGTTTTAATTTCTATAACTCAAAAATAGTTCACATGTTTGTAATATGCGTTGATTTTTGATCACACATGTTTGTACTTCAAATATTTACATGAACTAATTTTTGTGAAATTATTAGATTTAATAGAATTTTTAAGGGTTTTTACAAGTCTAAGTTTTTATCCTTAAAACCCTTAAAAATTTTGGTTCTAGGGCTGCTTCAGGTCGACCGACAGTTCGACCGAAGGTAGGCTCAGTCGATCAGATGGTCGACCAACGTGCACAACATGCACGAACCCAGATCAGTCGACCAAGTCAGTCGACCGACTGAGAGATAATAAGTCTCTGTTGGGTCGAGGTTGACCGACCGGTCAATTGACAGAGCATATCTTAGGGAGCGGTCGACTGGGTGGTCGACCGGCAACCCCAACAGTCAAATTTTTGACCATTGATCAGTCGACCGATAGGTCATTCTGGCCCCCAACGGTTAGATTTTGACAGCCTATAATTAGGGACTTTTGGTCAGTTTTGGGTAAGATTTTGAGAAGTATTTTCTAAAACTATTTTCCTATCTTCCACAGAAGTTTTTCAACAAGTTTTTAGAGCTTCATTTTCATATCAAAAAAGAATTTGTCAAGAGTGTATCTCTTGACTTTATCAAAAGATTTTCTTTAGTTTTCCACCACAAAATCTATCTTGTTTTCTCACACAAGATTAAGCTATCTATTACTATATCTATCCTATAGGGATCCTTGTTTGCGAGAGTATTTGTTGGTTCAAGAGAAGAGATCACCAAGTGTTCCAAGTTGTAATTTGAGGAGTTGTAGAGGTTGCGGCCTCGGTGAGCTTGCGGGTTCGCGTGTATTATTTTTGCAGGAACAAGTGAGGGATTTGCATATCCAGGAGTTCTTGAGGGAGCTCATTGTTGGGTTGTGGCATGGAGTGATCTTGCAAGATCATTTATAATGGAAATCCTTCATTGTGATGAAGGCGGGGACGTAGAGCAAGTGGCTCGAATCTCAAAACAATTCTCCCGTGTTTGCGATTGCTCATCTCTCTCTTACTTATATTTATATCTTGCTTGCTCTTATAGCTTACATCTTTACATGCTTGATATTTACTTGAGCTTATATATATATATATATATATATATATATGCTTGGATTGGTTGATATTTTGCATGATCTCACATTGTTCATATCTCCATATGCTTGATATAGTTTGTTCTAACACTAGTATTAAACCAAGATAGCTATAGTAATCTCAACTCTTAATCTAGAGAAATCTTGAGGAGAAGTCCAGAGCCTTTCACTAGAATTTCGGCTTCACTCTTTGGTTATATTTTGTGTATTAGTATAATAGTTTTATCTTGGATAATGTTTTTAATTCTACATTTATTTAGTATTAGATAGCAAGTCACATATTCACCCCCTTTAGGTGTTTTACAGTTGGTATCAAAGCTTAGTGCTCTTGATTTGGGTCTAACAATCTAGAGTTAAAGATCCTTTATGTTTTCTAATCACAATATTTGCTACACATACATGGATTTCATTGCACCTATCATGTTTGATATTCTTAACTTTCAAACTTGAAAAGTTAAGATGTTTTTGTATCTCAAAGTCCTAAGTATTCATGTCTATCTTGTCACTTTTAAGATTCTTATTTTGTAAATGGCAAGTATCTTGAGGCTAATGCAAAAGCACTGCATGATTTAAAGTCTACCCTAATTAATGAATATTTATCTAAGGTTCCTAACATGGACTCAGCTTTTGTAGTGTAGAACACTCTTATCACTCTTGGTGAACAAACGCTATATAACAAGAAGAGTGACTTGGATGAAGGAAGTACTATTTTCAACATGTGCTACATGGTCTAGGGGGATGACCCCTTGAGTTAAATTCTGATTCCAAGCTAGATAAAGAGGTTGAGATACCATATGATGACCTTGCATTATTTTGTCAAAAACTTCTTGAAAAATATGATTTATTAAAAATTAAAAATGATAAGTTGAAGAAAGAAAATAAATCTTTGTTAAAAGAAAAAGATTCTTTTTAAATTGAATTTGAAATTATTTCAAAAGAAAATAAATCTTTAAAAAATCAAATTAATTTGATTTCTAAAGTAAAGGATTTTGTTTTGAAGGAAAAGAGTCTTTAAAAAGAAAATTATTTTGAAAGAAAAAGAAAAGATTTTCATTTCTAAAGTAAAAAAGAATTACATTTCTCATGTTTCTTCTTCTAAGATTGAAAATGATATATGTATTTTGAAAAAGAACATTGATTGTTTGGGCTTCACTTTAAGCCAATGTGCATTTAAGCATAATAGATTAGAATTCATGTTTAGCAAGAAGCATGCTCCACATATTTATTCACATCCTATATGGCATACACATGCAAACTATGCTCACATTCACACCATGAATTCTAGAGTGTAAACATGTACACATTGTGGCCGCAAAGGCCATCTTGCAAAATTTTATTTTGATAGATTAAATATTTAAATTTTGCAAATAAAAATATTTGGGTTCCCAATTTTACTTACTCTCATGGACTCAAAAAGATGTGGGTATCAAAATTCACACCACTTATTTTTGATGTAGGTGTGGGTTCTCACAAGACGTGAGAGGATTGGTGCTTTTATAGTGGATGCATTTGAAGTTTGAAGGACAAACTCATTTGATGTATCGCTATCAAGGAAGCATGGTAGGAGGGCCACCTTATTTTTGAAGAAATAGATTGGCTACATCGGTTTTGGTAACCATTTTATCTTCCACTTTTAAAATATTTTTTATTGCTTGTATGCTTGTGATGTAACCTAAAATCTATCATATGTTGTTTTGTACTTATAGTTGAGTTGATTGGCTGTCTAGCTATACATGAATTTTTGAAAATAGTGTTTATATTTTCAAATGAATTTTTATTCCTATCTTTTATACATGTTTTTATATGCTTTAGTTAAAGCATATATTTATTTATATGTTTATATCACGTATTGATGTGCAAATCTTGTTAAAACTTATGTTATACATGTACAATTTTTGAGTTACACTTGCTCTTCATGTTTTACATAATTTATTTAATTCGTATACTCATTGTATGTTTGATTGTACATTGTATGTCCTACTTTTAATGATTTTTGAATGATTATATGATATATCATGTTTTTGTGAAATTAAATTTGATATGAGTTTTGATTTGAGTCATATTGGTTTATCTTCATGAATGTGTTATTTACATGATTATTGTGCACTCATTTTTTTACTCATGAATTTATTTTCATGAGCTTATGTATATGCTTTATAGATATTGAGTGTCAATTTTTGTATATTTAGTATGTTTTTATGAGATATACATGTTTTTATTCCTTACTTGAAGGATTTCGTTCTAGTTTTTAAAATTACCTTTAAAACTAGTCTTTATTTTTCAATTGGTAAAGTTTTTAGCCTACACTATATTATTTTCAAAATAATTATTTTTGAAAACCTCTGCCTTAAAAAGGCAGTTGGTTGGGTGACCATACCTTGTGTGCCTTAATGTATATCCTTTAAACTTATGCATAATAGGGTGGTAGTTATGCGTTATACACTTACTTATCATGAAAATTAATTTTGTATACTCATACTTATTTTCTATATATGTATGCATCATATTTTAATTGGTATTTAAATTGATCATACATACATATATATAATTTCTTGTGCTAAATTAAAAATGTTCATACGTATTCTTTATAGCACAAATTATTTTATGCTAAACTTGATTTAGTTCTAATTGTTAATTGATATCTTTTACAAGCTTATGCATTATTTTTGTTGGTATTTCAAAAAGAGAGAGAAAAATTCTTGATTTTACATTCAATTGGTATTTCATATATTTTCAATCGGTATCTTACTCCCACTCTTTTTGACAAAAATATTTGTTATAAAAATAATTTTATTTTCTATTGGTATCAAAATTTATTTAATTGATTTCTTGTGGTATCAAAATTTATTTTTTCGATTGGTATCAAAATTTATTTCAATTGGTTATCAAAATGTGTTTTGATATTTACAAATAATATCAAAATTTATTTAAGTGGTTTTCAATAATTGTTGTGATATGTATTGCTTATATACATGGAAAGTTTAGCATCTCCTCTATATATAAATTCATGATGAGTATAACATATAGAGAAGAGCTTGACATCTTTTCTTTATATGGTACATATGTGTAGGGAGAGCTTAACATCTCCGTCAATACATTGTATACCATGTTTATGTGGGTTAGAGTTTAGTCGTCCCTTCTCCATGTAATGTATATATGCAGGGGGAGTTAACTTGACGTCTCTCCTCTTCATGAATTTATATCGCATATACATTTATCTTGTTATTTTTCTTCACCTTTTTGTTGATGAATTGACAAAAAAGGGGAGAAGAATTGAGAGAGTTTATTTATGCATGTTATATTTTTAAGCATGTATGTTTATGTTTATTTAATATTTTATTTATGCGCTTCATTGAATATCTTTATGTTTTATACTATGCATGAGTTAAGGGGGAGCTTCTATGAAGCTTATCTTTAATCCATGCATATCTAACTCTATGAGTTTTGTCATCATCAAAAGGAGTAAGATTATTGGCCCAAAGGCCCATCACTCTAGTTTTGATGATGACTAACTCATATAGTTATACTACTAATGATCTTATATTTTATTAAATTTTAGATATTCAATTAAGATCTTAGTCGACGTTTAGCTTCAACAAAAGATTCAAAGTTAAGTTTTGAAGCTAACACATGTTGATTCAAGAGCTCGCGCTTCAAGATCGCATCAAGTACTCAAAGAGGAATCAACTCATAGGATCAAGTTTGGATCAAGTCAAGATAGAGAAGAAGATTTCAAAAGAAGATTTTCAAGAAGACTTGAGTCCTAATTTATAAGTTTCAGATTTTTATTTAGGATAAAATGTAAATGATAGATTAGCTATGGATTGCTCAAGCTCATACACACACACAAAAAATATTTCATAATTTTTATGTTAAATAGTTTTAGTTCTTGGAAAATATAGTTTTGATTTTTGAATTTTCAAGAATACATCTTTTGCTTTCATGAATAGATTTCATCAATATAAGTTTACATAGTTTATATGTATATTGGATTTCATCCATATACATTGTTGCTTCATATTGTCTAGAAACTTATATCGATGAGTTTAATTTATGTGTTTAAAGTTTTACATTTATCAAAACTTATTTTGACCTTATTGTCAAAAACAAGTATATTTCATTTTCAATGTGTATTGGATCATTTTCATACACACTATACTTCAAATGTATTTCAATATCTTATTTTTATATTTGAACAAGTTTTGAAAAAATTGGTTTTTCATTTAGAAATTGGTTTTTGAAAAATATGATTATCGATTTAAAGCTTAAATTTCTATACCTCAAAAATAATCCACATGTTTGTAATATGTGTTGATTTTTTATCACATATGTTTATACTTCAAGTACTTATATGAACTTATTTTTGTGAAATTTATAGAATTTAATGGAATTTTTAAGGGTTTTTACAAGTCTAAGTTTTTATCCTTAAAACCCTGCAAAATTTGGTTCTGGGGCTACTTGTGGTCGATCGACCAGTCAACCAAAGGCAGGATCGGTCGACCGGACGGTCGACTGACGTGTACAACACGAGCCCAAATCGGTGACTAGGTCGGTCAATCGACTGAGAGATAGTAAGTCTCTGTTGGGTCGTGATCGACCTACCGGTCGACCGACAAGGCTGTCTTAGGGAGCGGTCGACTGGGCGGTCAACTGGCAACTCCAACGGTCAGATTTTTTTTATCGTTGGCCGGTCGACCGACTGGTCGATCGACAGGTCATTCTAGCTCCTAACGGCTAGTTTTTGACAGCCTATAAATTGGAGACTTTGGCCAACTTTAGGTAAGATTTTGAGAAGTGTTTTCTAGATCTATTTTCCTATCTTCCACAGAAGTTTTTCCACAATTTTTTAAGAGCTTCATTTCATATCAAAAGAGAATTATCAAGAGTGTATCTCTTGACTTTATCAAAAGATTTTCTTGAGTTTTTCACTACAAAATCTATTTTGTTTTCTCACACAAACTAGAGCTATCTATTGCTATATCCATCCTACAGAGACTTTGTTTGTGAGAGTGTTTGTTGGTGATCAAGAGAAGCGATCACCAAGTATTCCAAGTTGTAATTTGAGGAGCTGTAGAGGTTGTGATCTCGATGAGCTTGCGGGTTCGCGTGTATTGTTCTTGCGGGAACAAGTGAGGGACTTGCAGGTCCAAGAGTTCTTGAGGGGGCTCATTGTAGGTGTTGCGGCACCGAGTGATCTTACAGGATCGTTTATAGTGGAAATCCTTCAAGGCAGAGACGCAGAGCAAGTGGCTCGAACCTTGAAATAATTCTCCCGTATTTGTGATCATTAATCTCTCTCTTACTTGTGTTTATATCTTGTTTGCTCTTATAGCATACATCTTTATATACTTGATATTTACTTAAGCTCAATTAATAAATATTTATGCTTGGATTGCTTGATATCTTGCATGCTCTCATATTATTCATATCCTCACATGCTTGATATAGTTTGTGCTCACACTAGTATTAAACTAAGAGAGCTATAATAGCACCTTAACTCTTAACCTAGAGGAATCTTGAGAAGAAGTCCAGAGCCGTTCACCGGGAATTCGGCTTCACTCTTTGATTATACTTTGTGTGTTAGTATAATAATTTTAGTTTGCATAATAATTTTAATTCTGTATTTATTTGGCGTTAGATTAGCAAGTCACCTATTCACCCCTTAGGTATTTTACAACGGACTCATCGCGATGACTGATATATCAAGCCAAATAAACTGCCAAGAGGCGAGAGCCCGACCACCATCTTCTCCACCTTTCTATTATCCACCAAATAAAGAAGATGAGTGACATTTCAATTCATCAGGACAAGAATTTAGGGGGCAAAGAACTCTTAGGAAGATGAACCAACTGTAATGGTCCCAGCTTTTAATATCCATAATTAACATAAATATCTTTATTAATCAAAAGATTATCATATTTATCTCTAATTTCTTGAAAATTTCGGCAGCATCTCCTCTGTAATTGTCCTTTGTCCTAAATACAAAATATATCAACCTAAGCCTACATGGCTTTTATGTGTGTGTGTGTGTGTGTGTGTATCAACTCAGTAATCACTGACGCAAAGAAATAATATAATTTTTGCTTGACATCGCCTGCTTATGTGGAAGCACAATAGCATAAGGTTGAGAGTACCCCTCTCGGCAACCATAAAAATTCAAAAATGATATAATTCTAACTTATCAGGATCATCACAATTAGCTCAATAATACATCCTTAATAATACATATCTCGATATCACAGATCAGTAAAACTATCTTTGATGTCAACTCGAAATGAATTTACCACTGCAACTCTCCACATATATATATGATCAACTATCTATATCAAATTCAACACATACCATCTATAAGCACAATTACTCTAAAAATACAACATGATTTGATTACACATAAAGAGAATAGATTGATCAAAAATGATTTCACGCAGCTTAAACCGGGCCCTGCCTCAACGCAACCTACAAATATACTAGTCTGAGGGGGAGTGAGCTCGACAGCTCAGTGAGTAAAGTATGAAGAAATTAGGGAATTATATATATATATATATATATATATATATATATATATATATATATATATATATATATATATATATATCAATTAAAGTAAGATGGTTCAAGTAATAAGGGTAAATCTGAAAGAATAAGAAAAGTAGAAAAAATCAATGACATTCAATAGTTTAACAATTAAGACAATGGTCTCCAAAATCTTCGGGGACGATCATACTCTTATGGTAATTAATGCTCAATTTCTTTCTTAAATTTTTATTTTACATGTTATAAGATTTATGAGTTGTATAGAATAATTTTATTTATTTGTTTGAACTCAGCTTATGTATACATAACATGTATTATTTATGTATCTTGTATTCCACATAAGGTAATACACCAATCATAATAATTAAGTCATAAATATAGTTTATATATTCAGATAACACATGCATCACAAAACGTACTTGTATATCCTATAATCATATCATACTTCACATATTATAATATCACATCATACTTCACAATGTTTCGATATCATTTTAATGAAATACACCATATACATTATTCATAAGCATATATAATCCACAATAGAAGTGTGAAAAAAATCCTCTGTCTTCCCCTCCTACTGGCTCCCGCCCGGTCCCTTCCTACGTATATATAGGTATATAAAGCAATAATACCATCTCCCCCCTTCCACTAGCTTCCGCCATACCCTTCCTACGAAATGTGCATGTATAAAGCAAAAAACATCATCTTCTCCCCTCCACCGGTTCCCGCTGGCCCCTTCCTACGAAATGTATATATATATAAAGCAATAAAACCATCTTCTCCCTCCCACCGGCTCCCGTCGGCCCCTTCTTACTACAATTTGCATGTAGATACACACAACATGTATACAAATTATCACATACAAGCCAATATGCTGCACACTATCATATTCATATATTTTCAAGTTTATTTATAGAAAGAAGTTTCATTATCTGGTCTTTTCCTCTAAATTTAAAACATGTATCACACATATACCGCTAATTTGATCCGGAACTATAACCAGCAACACCACTTATATATATCACTAGTTATACTAATAGGAAGTAACTTTTCATGACTTTCTGTTTTCTCAATTTGTTGATTTGATTTCCAACATAATATGTCTAAAATTCATTGTAAAAACCAATTTGAAAGCTTATATAGTTAATTTGTTTACGACAACCCTTTAAGTTGAAGTTCTTAAGAGAGAGAAAAGAACAACTAAGAAATCATGACCATTATAAAATTCATACTTGTCGCACTACTTACTAGAAAATATGTGTTTAATTCTGAGCCTGACTTACTATACCCTTCATTGTGACTATGAATCCAATATTGAATCAGAGCCTAATACACTCATGACTATACATGTCTAGTATAGATTCTAATTGACCGCAATAGACACTCTCTTAACAATTCAAGAGGTGAAAGTTTTCCTTTTACCTTATAAAGCTATATATATGTATATACGAAATGGTTACTATTCATATGATGCTTTAAGTAAATTTGAATTTGTCAGTAGAAACTAGACTAATCTGAATTATCACAGTTACTAGCTAACTCACGGCGTATTGCAAGATATCACACCCAAATGAAGAAAGAGACTTAAGGAGAATTGATAAAATGTGATACATATAAATGGAAGTTATAAGTTCAAGCATGTCTCAAGTTTATTAACTTTATAGGACATTCCTTATCTATCAAAAGGATAATTAGGAGCTAGGGTTTCAAATTTACATTTATACATATTCTATTTCTTAATGCTGATTGACTATAGGTGAAAATTCATGCTATAGTAGTATTCTACGATAAACATGATATATTACCAGTATGCAAAAGTGTTACGTGTACAGAGAGCCTGGCTTGACGTATAATAAGTTGAGACTGGAAAGAAAAGAGGAAATAACTTACATAGTTGTTAATTAAGATGTAACTTTCTTGATTTAAACATACAATTAAATACGACCTAATAATCAACTATTCCTTAAATATCTTTCTCCTCAGAAAAATCAATGTGGTCGCAACTAAAAATTTATAACAATTATATTCAACTATTCATGGATTGAGTTAAATTCTTGAATTGTTTAGATTTTCGCCACTATAGATCTTAATACTACCGGTCCTATCATTATGATTTCCCAACTATTAATATCATACCAAGAAAATATTCTTTTTATTAATATCCATGCATATTTTATCAATTAAATAATATTCACTATTTATCATAAATTTCATGTTCTCTCACCTATTAGTCTACTATCAGTATAATCAGTATAATTAGTGTTAATCGTTAACTTGTTCAATTAGCAATTAATTAAAATTGATAGAACTATTAGTCTGCACAAGTAACTTCCGACATTTTATGATTTTTCACTCACTATTTGCCATTTGATATCTTATTCAGAGTCCAATATACTAGACCAAGGAAGGACTTACGTGTTAGGACGAAAATATCTTTTGAAGTCCATTATACAATAATACTCTATTTGTTCGGTAAGGATAATTGCTCATTTTAATTTGAGAATAATTTTTCAACATACCCAGCAATAATAAACAAAGCGTCGTTTATGAGACATTATTATAAGAGACCAATATGCTAACAAACAATTGCAATATACCTGTGATCATAACATGCGTTACTAGAAGGAACACATTCAGTTCTAGGCTTAACTCAACATGCTTCTCTATTAATTCCTATAAATTTCATATAAACCCTCCTAAATAGTAATCCAAAGGTAGAAAATTAATTTTATTCGTGGTTCATACTTCTTTTGTTTCTCAATAGGATTCCTGGTGTCAAACCAACACGAGGTAAAGCTCATATACTTAGAGACATAATTATCCATCTAATAGTATATTAAATAACATTTATAATTTAGTTAACTAGTTCAAAAATAATCAGAAACTCCTTAATCAAAAGAAAAATTCTGTAAATCCGTAATTTTGACTAGCTTATCATATTTCAGCGATGATTTCTAACACAGACCTTCAATTGAGATACCGTAAGAACCATTTGGAAGTAAACTCGATTATCTTTGCAAAGGTATATTACATGATACTTATAGTTCTTAACATACTAACGAACTGAACCAAATTTTATAAATTTTAGTGTTTAATAGATTTGCGATCCATTTAAGAGTGTTAAATTTATAGAATTCACAACTTATTCTTTAACCTCTCCACCCAATTCAGAATCATAATCAAATTATGACCTTAAACGTTTTTAATTCTAATTATATACTTAATCAATTATCATATTTATTCACCACCATCTTCTAAATTTTACAACAAAACAAAAGACCTACTACTCTATTTATAACCCTTATTTAGTTCAAAAAATTGCAAGGATTATGTAAGAATATAGATCGAAAAGGGATCTCCCTCACACAAGCAAGAGCAAGTACTACGAATGAATCAAGATCTATCATAGTGAATCAAAATCTGAAAATGAAAGAAGATCTATCGTGATGAATCAAAATCTAAAAATGTAACAAGATCTGAATTTTGAAATTTGATTCTAAATCTGAAATATAAAAGAGTACTCCCTCACCTCTACTTCCCGCGCCTGGCCCACCCTGCCGGCCGCGCCTGGCCGGCCGGTCGTTGCCGCGCCAGTCCTGCCGGCCACGGCCGCTGGTGCGGCAGCGTTTCGCTGCCGCACCAGAGAGGGAAAGAGAGAGGAGCAGGGACAAAGAGAGATTGAGAGAGAGGGGTTGAGAGAGGATCCAATTTAGGGGGTTTCTAGGGCTTGGCTATGAAGAGTTTTGGGGAGGAAGATGAGAATGAAGGAGTTAGTGATTTGATATCTCATCTTTTCCACTATTACAAGTTTGTCATAGCTCTCCTCTCATCCACGTGTCTAATTCTCAAATCAAGAAATCTAAGCTCTTGATCTTCCCTTCCCATGCTCACATATTCTCTCCACTATCCCTATGTAACGCCCCGATCCGGCGATACGGGGACGTCACTGCAACGTATATACGTAGGTCAGAACTACCCTCCCGTATATACGCTAAGCATCAGTACAGACAAGAATCAGAGTACGGAAGCAGTGGTGCATTATACATTCCAACACATATAGATATACAATCACAGAGTTATCACCAGAGGTGATGAATATTACAATAATAATACATCACAGATATGCGCAAATGCGAGAATACAAAAGATATACATATATGAACAGTATAAAAGGGTGTCCACATACATGTATACAAGGAATGTACAAGTATGAATAGAAAAAGGGCACTCACGAGTTTAAAAAGGAAAACTCGAGAGACTCACAGGGGGTCTGGAAGGATGGAGCTCTGGACGGTCGGCTGGAGATCCACGCTACCGCTGCGCTACTCTGAGCAGCAACAGGGAGAATCCACACGCTCCGGGCTCCATAACCTGGACATGAGAATCCAGGGGAGTCAGTGAAACTCCCCAGGCGAGTATGATATGATGCCAGGTGGCGAGCCAGGATGAGTACAAGTGTCAAGTACCGAAGACAGGAGGGTTAGAACACAAGTGAAATATATATGAACAAGTATAACATAATATCCATAAAACAGGAAATCCAAGGTAAAGCTGATCATAAGCAAAAGTGATTGTATACGCTTAGGTCACGGTCCCATGAGACTAATACATCGAAGGAATAATCCAAACAAGGAAACCCTATCTATATACCGTTATCTCATGCCACCGAATATCTAAGCGTATATAATCAGAGTTGCAAAGTAGTCATAACCAGAATACATAACAGATGTGACAAGAGTGCATAACAGGTATCAAAACAGGAATCATAACAGTAATCATAACTGGGGGTCACAGGAAACACCTATTATTATTATTACTCGTCTGACCCATATATCTCGGTATGTGACCTGGTGTACGGCCAACCCACATACATCCATATATAAGCAAGCCAAGGGTTGTTAACGGAAGTAGATGGAGAACTGATAGAACTTCTTATAGTGGTTTCCATACACCTGGAACCGGCTTTGGAGGCCCAAAGTCCCCCTATTCAGTAATTTCAGATTCACTACCGCCAGTACATATATATATATATATGTATATACATACTTTTATACCCCACCACTATAAGCAAGATATCATTCCGGCATCCATCACTTCCTCCCATACCCATACAAGTTGTCCTTTTTATAGCTTATGAACATAATTATCAGATTTCGGGAATGAGCAATATCATAACAGGGATACATAACAGTGATCAGTACATAACAGTAATCAGGTACTACATTCCCTTTATCGTGATAATTATAAGAATCGGTGTATCATGCTTGGTGTCAAGAGATAGCATGATAAATGGTGATGTATATCAAGTAACATGCATAACAATGGGATCGATAATAAGTCTGGGTAAGTCATGACATAACAAGATGGTCTTGCCAGATAGTGGCATGTCAGGTGGTCAGGTGATAACATACTGGGAGTTAGGTGATATACATGTGTTAAAAGGAAGTATGCAACCGACAGGTCTGAAATAATAGCAAGTAATAACATGGAAGTGACTCCAAGTCCAACGACCACGAAGGGTCGGCCACGCATGGTATATGATGAAGAAACAAGCATATCATAAGCATGGTACAAGTACAAGATGAAGCTACCATAATACAAGCAATGTAGTGCAATACATGAATATGGAAATAAGAAGCGAAATACTTATCGACCGATGAAACGGGAAACTCAAATAGAGGCGAGACTACTCGCATACAAGAAAGTAGCGAGTGAGAATACTCGCCTAAACCTCAAAGCGCCGAAAGATCCGAAATCCACGAAATCCGGGGCACGCCATAAACTATGATATATATATGTAGAGTGAAGAGGAGAGAGAAAGAGAGAAGTGAAGATGATGTTAGTCAAGATACAAGTCAAGAAGTAAATACAACATATAAACCAAGTATAAGATCCAAGTTTGAGAAGGTAAATAACTGTAACAAACAGACAGAATTAGTCGACTAGGGTAGGATGAGTAGTCGACTAATAAAGGGGTTAGTCGACTAACAGTCTGGTATAGTCGACTAATACTGGGTTCCAGAGAGTTGATATTCTGATTCAGGAAAAGTTAGTCGACTAGGGTCATAGGGGTAGTCGACTAACAGACATGACAAGTCGACTGATAGTTATGTTAAGTCGACTAAATCTGGGATACAGAGAGTTAAGGTTTCAGGTCCAGTAAGGGATTAGTCGACTAGGGTCAAGGGTGTAGTCGACTAAGGGCCTCTAGTCGACTAGGAACTAAGGTAAGTCGACTAATACTGTGTTTCCAGGAAAGGTTAAGTTTCAGCTAAGGGTTTCTAGTCGACTAATCTATAGGTCTAGTCGACTAATCGTCTGGAAACAGTAAACAGAACAGATTTCCTAGGGTTTGGGTTTGATGGCTAAATAATCATGGATTGAAGTCATAATTGAACATGATATGATTACACATGTATACTAAGAATAGACTAAGTCTAGATGAGTAAGATCACTCACCAAAGAGAGTGATTGGTCTCCATGAGGTGAGGGAGTGATGGTGGTGGTGATTGAAGTTGATGATGAAGAAGATGGTGGAGTCCTTTGGTGTTGTTGAAGACCTTGTGGTGGTTTCCATGGAGATGAAGACCTAGGTGATGCCTTGGGAGTGGGGTGGTTAGGGCTTTGGTGAAGAGAAGAGAAGAGAAGAAAGAGAAAGTTGAAGTGAGAATGAATAAAGAAAGGAGAGGAAAAGTATTTATAGGTTTTGACTTTTGTGAAGGTGGTGCAAATATGATAGAAGGGAGGGGGGTTTTGTAAAGTGGGGAGGTGAGGTGAGTGTCCTTCACTTGGCCACTTGGCCGGCCATGGGGGAGAGAGAGAATGAGTGGGATTTAAAAAGGATTAGGTGAAAGTGAGTGGGATTATGTGGAAAATTGGAATTATTGGAAAATTGGGAAGGCTTTGGTTAGTGGAGGAAGGAAAGAAATAAAGGAAAAGGAAAAAGGAAAAATAAATTGGAATAAGGAAAGATATTCCCTTGGAAGTAAAAGTGGAAATAATGGAAGTGGCGGATTCCCGGAACTGAGTCGTGGATGCTGAAATCTTTCGGGAAAATACCGGAATCGTCCGAATTTCAAGTATCTCGGAACGACCCGAAATAATTATCAAAAATCGAGAATATTATATTAAGTATCATAGTGAAATCCGTTTTAAGAAATATTTATAGTTTGAAACTAAAAATCCCGGAACCAGTTATCTACCGACTCCGATGGAATTTCATAAAATCATAAAATTCTCAGAAAAAGTATTTAAGTAGGAAATGTAATCTAAAAGATAAAGTCTAAAGGGCCATTATGAAATTCCAAACAGTTTGAGAATTAAAAATCCGGGAATCGGTCAGCGGCACTGGCCGACACCGGTTTTGAAGAAATTCATTTTAATTCCAGAAAAATCTAGAAAATCATAGAAAATATATAATATTGAAAAATGATATTTAAAACTAAAATCGGTCAATTCTAATTATCAGAATGTCTAAATCGAGTAATACTCTAGGATCGGGCCTTCGGTTCAGACTAGGGCTGACTCCGAATCCACGAATCCAAATCCAAGACAAAACAGTCATATAAGGAATTCATAATACAGAATAAATACGGAAACAATCGAAAAATACGACAGAAAATCTGAATACGCAACTAAGTACGTATTCCGGGAACGGGGTATTACAATCCACCCACCTTTTAAAAAATTGCGTCCTCGCAATTTCGTTAAGGGGTAAATTGAATACAAGGGGACAGCGGTGGAATTTATACCAATTAAGATATGAAGCACTAGAGGTAGGGCTCTCAAGTCGACTGAACAATAATCATCCTCCGCACTTCCGGCTGTATAAATCTTCGAAAAATGCTGAATAATACTGCTGATGTCGTGGCTGTGAAATAAATGAATACTGATGATGTCGTGGCTGTGTAATAAAGAAAACCCCGAAAATCCTGAGCATAATAAAGAAGACCGATAATAAGAATCCCGAATACCAGGCATCAATCACTCTGAACGATATAGTAGAGAATGTAGAATATCCGTAGAGAATCCAACTGCTGACTTCTGAAAGATAGCCAGATCATAATCGATCTGGAGAATACCAAGCTTCATAGAATTCACCGAAGAGATCACATAATAGCTTCATGCAGAACCAGCCACTACCTCTCTAGTCTAGTCATATCTTAAGTTAGCATAAAGGCTTCATAAAACCAAAACAGGGAAGGGATATGGAAAGGATTTAGGAATCAAAGGAAAGATAGTCAAGGAGGGATTTGAAATCAAGGAAAGATAGTCAAGAAATAGATAACTCCGCACTTGCAGTTGGAATGTATAACCAAGATTCATGTATTCCAGTTGCAAATCGCTTTACCATTGATTTGCCTTCTGGACGTACTGAGGAAGTTAGAGCCTAGGCTCTGATACCATCCTGTAACGCCCCGATCCCGGCGATACGGGGACGTCACTGCAACGTATATACGTAGGTCAGAACTACCCTCCCGTATATACGCTAAGCATCAGTACAGACAAGAATCAGAGTACGGAAGCAGTGGTGCATTATACATTCCAACACATATAGATATACAATCACAGAGTTATCACCAGAGGTGATGAATATTACAATAATAATACATCACAGATATGCGCAAATGCGAGAATACAAAAGATATACATATATGAACAGTATAAAAGGGTGTCCACATACATGTATACAAGGAATGTACAAGTATGAATAGAAAAAGGGCACTCACGAGTTTAAAAAGGAAAACTCGAGAGACTCACAGGGGGTCTGGAAGGATGGAGCTCTGGACGGTCGGCTGGAGATCCACGCTACCGCTGCGCTACTCTGAGCAGCAACAGGGAGAATCCACACGCTCCGGGCTCCATAACCTGGACATGAGAATCCAGGGGAGTCAGTGAAACTCCCCAGGCGAGTATGATATGATGCCAGGTGGCGAGCCAGGATGAGTACAAGTGTCAAGTACCGAAGACAGGAGGGTTAGAACACAAGTGAAATATATATGAACAAGTATAACATAATATCCATAAAACAGGAAATCCAAGGTAAAGCTGATCATAAGCAAAAGTGATTGTATACGCTTAGGTCACGGTCCCATGAGACTAATACATCGAAGGAATAATCCAAACAAGGAAACCCTCATCTATATACGTTATCTCATGCCACTGAATATCTAAGCGTATATAATCAGAGTTGCAAAGTAGTCATAACCAGAATACATAACAGATGTGACAAGAGTGCATAACAGGTATCAAAACAGGAATCATAACAGTAATCATAACTGGGGGTCACAGGAAACACCTATTATTATTATTACTCGTCTGACCCATATATCTCGGTATGTGACCTGGTGTACGGCCAACCCACATACATCCATATATAAGCAAGCCAAGGGTTGTTAACGGAAGTAGATGGAGAACTGATAGAACTTCTTATAGTGGTTTCCATACACCTGGAACCGGCTTGGAGGCCCAAAGTCCCCCTATTCAGTAATTTCAGATTCACTACCGCCAGTACTATATATATATATGTATATACATACTTTTATACCCCACCACTATAAGCAAGATATCATTCCGGCATCCATCACTTCCTCCCATACCCATACAAGTTGTCCTTTTTATAGCTTATGAACATAATTATCAGATTTCGGGAATGAGCAATATCATAACAGGGATACATAACAGTGATCAGTACATAACAGTAATCAGGTACTACATTCCCTTTATCGTGATAATTATAAGAATCGGTGTATCATGCTTGGTGTCAAGAGATAGCATGATAAATGGTGATGTATATCAAGTAACATGCATAACAATGGGATCGATAATAAGTCTGGGTAAGTCATGACATAACAAGATGGTCTTGCCAGATAGTGGCATGTCAGGGGTCAGGTGATAACATACTGGGAGTTAGGTGATATACATGTGTTAAAAGGAAGTATGCAACCGACAGGTCTGAAATAATAGCAAGTAATAACATGGAAGTGACTCCAAGTCCAACGACCACGAAGGGTCGGCCACGCATGGTATATGATGAAGAAACAAGCATATCATAAGCATGGTACAAGTACAAGATGAAGCTACCATAATACAAGCAATGTAGTGCAATACATGAATATGGAAATAAGAAGCGAAATACTTATCGACCGATGAAACGGGAAACTCAAATAGAGGCGAGACTACTCGCATACAAGAAAGTAGCGAGTGAGAATACTCGCCTAAACCTCAAAGCGCCGAAAGATCCGAAATCCACGAAATCCGGGGCACGCCATAAACTATGATATATATATGTAGAGTGAAGAGGAGAGAGAAAGAGAGAAGTGAAGATGATGTTAGTCAAGATACAAGTCAAGAAGTATAATATACAACATATAAACCAAGTATAAGATCCAAGTTTGAGAAGGTAAATAACTGTAACAAACAGACAGAATTAGTCGACTAGGGTAGGATGAGTAGTCGACTAATAAAGGGGTTAGTCGACTAACAGTCTGGTATAGTCGACTAATACTGGGTTCCAGAGAGTTGATATTCTGATTCAGGAAAAGTTAGTCGACTAGGGTCATAGGGGTAGTCGACTAACAGACATGACAAGTCGACTGATAGTTATGTTAAGTCGACTAAATCTGGGATACAGAGAGTTAAGGTTTCAGGTCCAGTAAGGGATTAGTCGACTAGGGTCAAGGGTGTAGTCGACTAAGGGCCTCTAGTCGACTAGGAACTAAGGTAAGTCGACTAATACTGTGTTTCCAGAAAAGGTTAAGTTTCAGCTAAGGGTTTCTAGTCGACTAATCTATAGGTCTAGTCGACTAATCGTCTGGAAACAGTAAACAGAACAGATTTCCTAGGGTTTGGGTTGATGGCTAAATAATCATGGATTGAAGTCATAATTGAACATGATATGATTACACATGTATACTAAGAATAGACTAAGTCTAGATGAGTAAGATCACTCACCAAAGAGAGTGATTGGTCTCCATGAGGTGAGGGAGTGATGGTGGTGGTGATTGAAGTTGATGATGAAGAAGATGGTGGAGTCCTTTGGTGTTGTTGAAGACCTTGTGGTGTTTCCATGGAGATGAAGACCTAGGTGATGCCTTGGGAGTTGGTGGTTAGGGCTTTGGTGAAGAGAAGAGAAGAGAGAAAGAGAAAGTTGAAGTGAGAATGAATAAAGAAAGGAGAGGAAAAGTATTTATAGGTTTTGACTTTTGTGAAGGTGGTGCAAATATGATAGAAGGGAGGGGGGTTTTTGTAAAGGGGGGAGGTGAGGTGAGTGTCCTTCACTTGGCCACTTGGCCGGCCATGGGGGAGAGAGAGAATGAGTGGGATTTAAAAGGATTAGGTGAAAGTGAGTGGGATTATGTGGAAAATTGGAATTATTGGAAATTGGGAAAGGCTTTGGTTAGTGGAGGAAGGAAAGAAATAAAGGAAAAGGAAAAAGGAAAAATAAATTGGAATAAGGAAAGATATTCCCTTGGAAGTAAAAGTGGAAATAATGGAAGTGGCGGATTCCCGGAACTGAGTCGTGGATGCTGAAATCTTTCGGGAAAATACCGGAATCGTCCGAATTTCAAGTATCTCGGAACGACCCGAAATAATTATCAAAAATCGAGAATATTATATTAAGTATCATAGTGAAATCCGTTTTAAGAAATACTTTATAGTTTTGAAACTAAAAATCCCGGAACCAGTTATCTACCGACTCCGATGGAATTTTCATAAAATCATAAAATTCTCAGAAAAAGTATTTAAGTAGGAAATGTAATTCTAAAAGATAAAGTCTAAAGGGCCATTATGAAATTCCAAACAGTTTGAGAATTAAAAATCCGGGAATCGGTCAGCGGCACTGGCCGACACCGGTTTTGAAGAAATTCATTTTAATTCCAGAAAAATCTAGAAAATTATAGAAAATATATAATATTGAAAAATGATATTTAAAACTAAAATCGGTCAATTCTAATTATCAGAATGTCTAAATCGAGTAATACTCTAGGATCGGGCCTTCGGTTCAGACTAGGGCTGACTCCGAACCACGAATCCAAATCCAAGACAAAACAGTCATATAAGGATTCATAATACAGAATAAATACAGGAAACAAATCGAAAAATACGACAGAAAATCTGAATACGCAACTAAGTACGTATTCCGGGAACGGGGCATTACACCCTAAGATAAAAGTATTCTCATAGTAGTATTTTCTTGATTAAATACACATATTTCATGTATAAACTAGTATATCTATACAAAGAAATAATATGTGCACAATAAATATAATATATGTATATTCATACATATCACTTACAATTCCCAAAATTTTTGAAACTTATTATATGCACAAATAAATATCATAATTTTTCTAATATTCTATATGGTTTTATTAACCCAAAATATAAATATTAAATCAGGGTTTAATAACCCAGAGTGTTGCACCAACCACTTCCAGGATCCTCCCTATTATGGATGAAGAAGCTGAACCGTCTCATATTCGAATTCCAACCACATCTGCAAAGTTAGTGTGTCAAATCTGCCAGATACGATATGCCCCACCACACGATCTTGTCCATTATGAAGTCAGAATTTTGATTATTAATTTGCCTGCTATCTTCACCTACTCCAGTTTTCAAAGAGGGCTCAAAATGTGAAAAGGTATTTTTACTGGTCCTTCAAAGTATAAGTGATGTCTCGACTTCCCGAGCCAGCGCCAGATCAGTTCGCTCCACTCTTCCTCCTTTAAGCTTGGAGAAAAAGGAAGGGGAGGGGCATTTGTAGTGATCAATTTCTGACTGCACCAAGATCAATACATCTGTCCGATCTCATCATAAATTCCCGAAAACAGACAACAGGATATGCCAAGCAGAGCTTCTCCCTGAGATCATCATCCCAGCTGTTCCTGAGATCACTCTGAAAAAACACCTAGAGGGGGGGGTGAATAGGTGTTAGTGCTAATCTAAGAAACTAAATGCAAACTAAGTGCGCTAAATGTGGAAGCTAATGCAAATTATGCACAAACTAATACAATACAACAAGTGTAGCCGAATTCCCCTTGCGAGGCTCTGGAACTCCCTTGATTCCCTTGAAATGGGTTGAGGTGCTATGTGAAGCTCTTGTTGGATGAGTACAAGTTAGGCAACACACCACAAGCAATCCAAACAATGTGCACTCACAATCAAGCCAAGCAATAAAGGATATAGCAATAAGAGATGCAAGGCACAACACAAGCAATATATGATATGAATGAATCAATGCTCAACACAAGCAAGTATGATATGATGATGAGTATGATGCTTTGCACAATTATAAGAGAAGGAGAGAGACAATGGATCAAAACGCAAACACCAAGATTTGTTCGAGGTTCGAGCACCTTGCTCACATCCCCGCTACACCATCGTGTAGGATTTCCACTATCTCAACTCCACCGAGGGAACCTCTACCAAAGAGGATTTCTTACAACACTAGGAGTACCAAACTCCTCTCCAACAACAACCTCCTCACAACCGAGGGTAGGCCCGTAGCCAATACAACAACCAATCCACACACCTCTACCGAAGAGGCTCACAACCAAACTCCACCTCTACCGAAGAGGGAGCAAACCAATACCACTCCGATCACCTCTATCGAAGAGGGATACAAAAAATAAAGGAGGGGTTACAATAAGTGGTTCAAAACCACAAACTCTCTTTTCTTCTTTTTCCACAAAACAAAGATCCTAATAGTTTAGAATAGAAGATAGCTCAAGTGTGGAAAACAAGTGTTTTTGGAAACAAGCAACAAAGAAAAAATCTTTGGGAAAATACTTGCAATATGATAGATTGAAGATCTAAGCAAAAAATCAAAAAACCTATTTTTCTTGATTTTCAAAAAACCTAAAACAATAAAGATGAGAAGTTTTTGCACTTAAAAACTCTTTTGAAAAAACTCTTTAAAACACTTCAGAAAACTGAAAATTTTTCTCTTAGAAAACTTGGCTAAAATCCCCAAAGAGATGGGGGTTATATAGCCCCTATACAAAACTAGCCGTTAGGCTGATATGGCAGCCTGACAGGCCACGGTCGACCGGTCCGGTCGACCGCCAACGGTCAGAAATATGACGTTGGGCAACAGCGGTCTGTTGACACTTAAAAAAGACAAGATTCTCATTGGTCCGAACGATGTCTAAACTTTTGACATTTACAAAAGACAAGTGACAGACAAGCTGAAGACCAGTTTCACCCACCTCTAAGGGACAAGAAAGCAGCTCGGACCCCACTGATCCAGCAAGCAGAACAGTGAACCCGGATTGTTTCTAAACAGACCTCAGCAGGTCTAAAATGCTAGCATATAGCATTACATTAGCCCAAGGAGATAGCCTCGTTTGAGAGGCTAACATCATCCAGAGCATCGGGAAGCTAACTGACAGCTTCGCCGAAAAGCCTCTTTCGGACTTCGCCGGGAATTGCCTCTAGCTCCGCTATGAGTTTCAAAGCGGGCAGCTCCGCCATCAGCCTGCTATGGTCAACCTTTGACCAATCAAATCTCCTGATGAGATCAGATCCAAGCAAATCAAATCCAATCAGGATTCAAATATGGCAGGTGATTGCCACAATCTCTTGACTCTCTTGAAACGAGTAAGAGGATCAGGGAAAATCCTTCAACGATATGGAAAGGATCATAACAAATCGGAAAGATCAACGACTTGCCATTTTCTAGCTCCGCAGAAGCTATTCTAGCCTCGCAGCAAGGCTACTTTCCAGATTCAAAAGATTCAGTTCAACCTGTTTCCATATCTTCAAGGGGACGATTATACCCTTGCTCTCCCTATAAATAACCCGCCAGGGGTACAGAGAGAAGGGGGGGCCAATCGAGAGAGATCAGATTGCCGAGGAAGGAGCCATCAACCGCCTTCTGATCACAAGGGCCGATCAATCAGCTTCTTCAACAGAGGCTTCTCATAACGCACCGTGTGTTCTCGAATTCAGAGACCTTTTAGAGAATTGCTTTCTCTATCTAGGGTGTTGATGCCCTATCATCGTTCTTTCTCAAGGAATCTCCGAACCAGGCGAGAAGGAATTCCTAATTGGAGGCGATTTTGAGAAGCAGCAAGAGGGTTCTACCAACTCTCTATCTCTGATTTCCGGAACCAGGCGAGAAGGGAATCTCATCGCTCGCATCGAAAGGACAAAGTGGTCGCGCGCTGACCAAGACTCATATCGGCACACTTCTCAGAATCTCTGAGGAGATCTACTTGTAATTTTTTTTTAAGAATACTTGTAATTTAGCTCCTCAAACTTTTTATTTGTAAGTTTTCTCCCTTTGCAAACATAATGGAAAACAAGATGGCGACTCGCTTGGGAATGTATTCTCCTCTGCTGAGAATCAAGTGTCGCAATGCGACGAACAGACCTTGGGTCTATCTCTGAATTCAGAAAAGCCGGTGCAGCCAGATCTTCTCTGGCTAAATCTTCAAGAAAATCTCTGCGGAGATGGAAAAGGTTCTCTGCAAACCTGCAGAGTTCTCTGGCGCAACAAGGAAACATGTCCGCAGCCCAGATCCTGCACTTTTGAGAACCTGGTATCCAGATCGATCAAAGAAGATTTGAAGAAGTCCTCTTGGGGGGTGGCTTGATGCTTCGAGCACGGAAGCACGGGAAGGTCTTCATGACCAAGGTTTCAAATCAGAAACCAGAGGCAGAATTTGCCAACACCCCGCAGCCCCGCTGTGGCTATTCAGGTTCCTTGCGAAACCTATGCACCCTCTGCCAAAAACGGATATGGAGGCCTAAACAGAGGTCCTCTGCTGAAGCTTCAGTCGTAGCCACGCAAAATCCGCGCCTCTCTTATGAGGAAAAAGGGAAGATGCCCGCCTGCGCCAACAAATGTGCCAACCATAAAGTCGAAGACGGGCGATATCCCGTCACCTAGAGCAGCAATGCCTACTGCTAGCCCTGTCCTCACAAGCAAGGCTGTTGTACCTCGGCGTACTCATCGGGTTTACAGCGCGAGGCTAAAACCAGAGCACTATACGGTGCTAATCCTTTCCGCAGGAATAAGGGGAACGAT